>JANIJG010012117.1:0-39084 GCA_024611175.1 Megaceryle torquata
CCTCATAGGAAAACTGCTCCAGGCCTCCAACATATCAGCCTGCCACTGCACTTGCTCCAGTTTTATCATGTCTCTCATGTACTGGAAGATCAAAACTGGATGCACTACTCTAGATGGTATAGCACTAATAAATGCTGAATGAAAGGAGATCACCAGTTTCCTCAATTTACCAGCCATGCTTTTGCTAATACAGCCCAAGATATAACTAGCATTCTCTACTACTGAATCAAATACCTGTTTACAAGGTACATAAATTGCAGTTGTATAAACCACCTGTCCAGTGGTTACTGTATTCAAATACGTGCAGTCATGCAGAAATATATCATAAAAAACCCAAAAAAAACAACCAGCTAGTGATTTTCGTTGGTCTTGGTCTCAAAACAAAAATATTACCTTATTTCCTTCCAACCACTGCTACTTTTTTTTTTTCTTTATGTTTTCTTAATCATGTAAATTGCTTGAGTAATTACCATATTTTAAATGCTCACTATAAATATGTATTTAAAACAGACACAATGAAGAGACTTTCTCCAGCTGTATTGTTTCAAATCATTGGTTATATATCATCCCCTTGGAAAACATAGACAATCGTAAACCATTTAGGATTTAACATTCCTTCTCTTTGGAGTATATTGATCACAACTCAGAATTATATTTTACCTGAAATATTAATCACAGAATCATAGAATGGTTTGGCTTGGAAGGGACCTTCAAGATTTTCTAGTTCCACCCTCCCTGCCATCGCAAGGACACTTCCCATTAGACTAGGTACTCAAGGCCCCATCCTACCTGGATTTGAACACATCCAGTGTTCATCCAGTGATGGAGCATCCACATCTTCACCGGACAACCTGTTCCAATGTCTCACCACCCTCAGAGTGAAGAATTTCCTTCTTATTTCCAATTAAATATACCCAGTTTCAAACCAGTACCCCTCGTCCTATCACTACATGCCTTTGCAAACAGTTCCTCCACAACTTTCCTGTAGGCTCCCTTCAGGTACTGGAAGGCTGCAGTAAGGTCTTCCTGAAGCCTTCTCTTCTCCAGGCTGAAGAAACCCAACTCTCAGCCTGTCCTCACAGGAGAGGTGCTCCAGCCCCATGATCATCTTCGTAGTCCTCCTCTGGACCTGCTCCAACAAATCCATGTCCTTCTTGTGTTGGTGGCTCCAGAGCTGGACGCAGTACTCCAGGTGGGCTCTCATGAGAGATGAGTAGAGGGGCAGAATGTTAAATGTTAAATTTTTCTGATATTATTAAAGGGCACCACAGACAGTAATGCTTTTTTAGGGTAAGATCCCTAAATGTATCAGCTCCTGATAGAGCTGATACAAAACAGTTGTCTTTGAGGATGATAGAGCTGGGAACAGGGGCAAATGTGTGACTTTGTGACTCATAAGAAGAGACTGGATTTGGACAAAAGTTAGTAATCAAATAAGAAACTGGGCTCCACTCTTAATTCTGTGAATAAACTTACTCTGTTAATAGTAATCTTTCATCTAAACATACCTGATGCTTGAGGCATTATGATCTAAGTCCAGATTTATCTCCAAATTTCATGGTGTTAGCACTTTTTTTCATTTAAAAAGGGGGTTTGGATAGTTACATAGTTCAACATAAAGGTAAAGAGATAAAGGAATTTACTTTGAAATAATTCTTCGGTGATTCTTATTCATTCAAAATTTTAAGAAAGAAAACCATGGGCACAATATCTTAGTTCTTGGAATGACTTGCATATTATATTGGCTTCATTTTCCTGAAGCCTCTTATAGTGACTTCCTGGGAAGCATGGTCACAATATATGAGTTTTGCAATATTTGAAACAAGCAATGAAAGAATAAAAGAGAAAATCTAAACCTTTGTCATCAGTGTTTTCAGTGCTCGCCTGCCATTATAAAGTAAGACATGTTTTATTTTCAGTCTGTGTCATGTTTCACCATAATGAGCACAAAAAAAATGCAAATATGTATTGATTTTATACAGAGGTCAGTACAAGTGACAAGCAATCTGTGAAAAAGTTAGCAGTTCTAAGTAAGAAAAGTAATTAGAAAGATGACTATAACCTTTCTTTAATGAATAGCAATAATAAATTATTTCCTTGGTGTTTTTGTGACCCTGTCAAGTTAGCAAGGTGGTCTTTCCTGAGTCAATTCTGTTTCGATCCCTTTGTAATCACAGTCTCACAGCTGTGGAAAATAGCACCATTAGCTAATTGATCACTGATATGCATGTGTAGGGGGCAAGAAGCACTCAGGTTCATCTTCTTCTCTTCTGAATGTTTCATGGGAGCAAAAATGAGGGGCATTTGCCATCCTTAGTTCTTGAATTTTTTTATTTTATTTTATTTTATTTTATTTTATTTTTTATTTCTTCTTGGTATTGTTGCTTGAGTCATTCACTTATCAGTGTCACAGTAGGCTAGTGAGCAATAAGAAATTACACCTTTAGCAGCCAGCTCTTATGCATGAAGCATGTGAAAAACATCCTCCCAAAACTAGCACTGGTGTTTTGAGCTTCATTAAATCTATTACCCAGTAAAATATATAAGAAAATCTACTTGGGTACATGAATTTGTGGGTTTGCCTGCTAGGATGAACATCTTTTATGAAAGAAAACCATTTGTTAGTTAACACTGTAATTGGCATACAATATTTTGACAATTTTTTTGTCCTTAAACAATCTCAGACAATACAGTGACTGGAATCTCTTTGCCAGGCATGGGACAGGGAGGTTACTCCTGTGAGATAAGATGCAACAGCTGTTTTAACATTTCATTGAGGTATAGGGTGAAAGGAAGAAAAAAGCCACATTCAATTAATTTCCAAGCAGTGCATCTGCTGAGGCAGTACTTGAGAGCAGCCTGTGCATTAACATGTCTGATGAATTTAGCTGTCATGATTTTGAAGGCAGTTCTGCCTATAGAATAATATTTAGGAACTTTCATGAATTTCTTGACTGTGTCACCTAGGCATAATTAACTTCTCCTACAAGGCAGTCCATTTTCCTGGAATTAGTATTTCTCTGTCTGTAAAAGTATTACAGGAGCTAGGAAGTTAGAGATAAGATAATAATCCCATGGGTATTCATTCACCAAAATCAAGACAAAAATAACAATAATTAAAAAAAATTCAAATAAATTATAGACTGATATTAAGGATTTTTGATGCTATACTTTTTTTTTTTTTTTTTCAGAAATCTGAAATTGTATTTTTTAGGCAGAAAAAGCAATGAATGAGCATGGTCATTTTGAGCTATGATACACACAGCAAGAATTGTTAAAAATGTGTCGGAGTAGAAAAGTGATTCTACAGCTTCTAAATGGGGTTACACCTCTTATATCTAAAGCTCATACATTCTGTGGTTTATATCTTCACACAACTTCTGAAACTACAATAATGATTTTACTATTGCCTCTGATAAGTCAATTAAATAATTAGTAATGCATACTGGAAAAAAACTTCAATTCTTCTATTCCTGAAATTTCCATCAATGTACATTTTCAGAAACAAATAAAAAATCTTCAGTTTTCTTTAAGTAAAATTTGGTCTTGACCATTAGTTAGTACAAATGAGAAGTTTGAATCCAAATATACTTTCTGATACTCTATAGTTTGTAGCTGAAGACAAAATTTGATCTACAGTCACATAAAGTCACACAGAAAAGATTCCTGCTATTTGCAGATGAAAGTTCACACAAAAAACTTCTGAGATTTGCTTTAACTTGGATCTGAACCAAAGTGCTATTTCTTTAGATAAATTAATCCATATTCAAACAAGTGTCCGTTCAGTGCACCTCAGTTTTTGGGATGGGACAGAAAAATCTAAATAAAATTCTAGGTTGCTGCAAGGAAGAAACTGTGTAGACTAACTGTAAGACTTGCCCACCATCAAAATGTAATAAAAAAATGTATACTAGAAGGTGAACTAGAAGATTCTTTGGGAACTTTCTCCCCAAGCCACATGCTCAGTCATATATCTGGCTTTAAAAATGCTAAGAGACAAGCTAAATGTCTTCATATGTTATTGTTGAGGGTTTGAGAATGGTTTGTAATAATGGCTTTTCAAAATACAACTATTAAATCCTATAAACATCAAGGGACTGAGAATCTTTCTAAGCTGCCAGTCTTGTCATGGTCAGAGTCCAAAGCCCCATCAAGGATGTAGTGTTTATGCTCGATGAGCTGCCAAAATGTAATTAAAATTTTTTTGAATACTTGCATGTTAGCACATTTGAAAGAAAAAAGCATCATAAAGGAAAAGTGAATGTAATTTATCACACTAAAATAGGAACACTGAAGAAATGTGGGCTTCATTTTAGAGACATTGCAAACAACCAGTCATGCATGTCTATTCTTCTATCAGTGTTAAACTTATGCATTGTATTTTCATTTCTTTCCCTTTTTCTTTAAAAAAAAAAAGTTATAGTTGAAAAATACAGAAGAGGAACACAGGAGGTGTGGGTGGAAGCAGTCAGGGAAGAAGCAGAGATAAAAATGGAATGATATCACCTCATTTTTACCACGTATTCTGACACTTGAAATTTGGGAATACACCCAGTGATGTACCATCTACTTAATACACCTCTGGTCTTTGGAGTACTATGTCCAGTTCTGGTCCCCATGGTTCAAAAAAGATGCAGAGAGAGGTCAAGAGGAGGGCCATGAAGATGACTAAGGAGATGGAGAACCTGGCCTGTGAGGAAAGACTGAAGGAGATAAGTCTTTTCTCCCTGGAGAAGAAAATGCTCAAGGGGATTCCTCATATTAATCTAGAATTTAAAAGGCAGCTACAAAGCAGATGGACACTCTCTCTTTACAGAAAGCTGCATGAAGAAGACAAGGGGTAACAGTTACAAGTTGGGGGCAGGTTTCATCTCAGTGAAACAAATTTTTACATCGAGAACAATCAATCACTAGAACAGCCTCCCTAGAAGTGTGGTAGAGTTCCCATCATGGGAGGTTTTCAAAATGTAATTGGACAGGGTGATAGATAATCTCATCTAGGCTTCCTTTCCCATAAACATTTGGATCAGATGACCTTCTGAGGTCCCTTCCAACCTAGGCTGTTCTATGATGCTCTGATTCTAACTTACTGTGCACATTTTATATGGTAGATCTGCACATATCCTCAAAGTCACAGTCAGATCTGTTGTACATGAGAAGAGAAGCTCCTATCACTTTTGCAGTTAAATCACTTCATGTTTATCTCATCAGTCATTGGAGAATACTTCTTGATTCTCCAGGCTACTAATGATTTTCTTTCATTCTGTAATTTCTACACCTCTCAAGTTTTACAGATAGTCTTCAAATATTGCTCTGAATCCATTCTGAATACTTCTCAGTCTATCCTGAGGGAAAAAAAAATTTTCCAGAAGTTGTAATACATTGGGTTTAATTTCACTGAATATCCTTGGTTTTCATACTATCAGAGGTAAAAAGAGAATGCATTCATTTTCCCTGGGGCTTTCAGTATTATTTTTTTCCTCCCAGCATATCCAGTCTTGTTTCATCTAAAGCAAACAGCCTCAATCTTTGCTTATATAATGTCCTCAGCCTCCAGAAATGTATATATTTTATATATTTTTATATAAAAATACAAATTTTATATATACTTTATTTATAAACCTTATCATTCTAGTTCATCAGAGAGTAATAGGCACTTGTAGCGCATAGCACATTTAGCTATAAGGTAGGCAGTGAAATGCATCATATGAAGTGCTTATTTCTCTCTGTTGACTAAGAAAGAGAGTAAGTTGACTAGCTCAGAAATAGAGGATCAGAGATTGTGTGGATTTGTTCTGCTGTTTCAGCAAAATACTAGACAGTTCTACTTGTCTTTGGAAGGATTTTGTATTCTCAGCTAGTACTTCAAGACTGCTGCATATGATATCTTGTGTATTGACATGTTAAAGGACAACAGTGGCTTGGATGTCATTGCTTGTGTCGTGCCCACTGTTTTTTTGCTACACTTTGCCTCTTTAATATGTAAACCAAGAATGACAGTGAGCCACTGAAATAATATAGATGGAGTAATTTGATGCTTATATGTAATAACTTACATACAACAGCAAGACAAGTAATAGTATCTCTGTAACTGAGATGGTAGATTGAATCACAAGAAGTAAATATGTAGATCTGTGGTAATGACTGCTCAGGAATCCATTGCAGAGAGATAGAGTTTGTTTGGGTTTTTTTCCTAAACAGCTCCATGCATCAAGAAATGAGAGGAGAGATTATTCTTCACTGAGATAAAGTACATAGAAAATTTGTAATCAATTACTGCAAGAATAATTTTTCATAACTGTGTAAGTTTTCTTTCCTCTTTCTGCTGATTATTCCAGAAAGGCTGCACCACTCCCATAGTGCTGTTCTTACCCTACTGAATTCAGCAGATTTGACTAATTGAAAGATTTCAGTCTGTAGAAAATGTCAGCAGATATGTTGTAATTCCCAGAGTATGCACATTGAAGCAGGAGTTTTTATCAAGGAAGTTTTTGATTTCAGACTTTTGTACTGTGTTGTTTTTGGTTTTGTTTTTGTTGGTTTGTTTTTGGGGTTTTTTTACAAAGGGAAAAATCTGGATACAGATGGCTTTCACCAAAGCACATATTCATCCAATTAGAGACTCGTAAAAAGTCTCTAGGTGAAAAATAAGAGATGTCCAAGATCATAGAATCTCTTCCCACATAATGCATAGGAGCAAGGAATAAACCAAATGAAAAAGACTATTCATATAATCATAGAATCATTTAGGTTGGAAAAGACCTTTAAGGTATTTTATCATAATTTCTAGAATAAGATACAAAATATGGAAAAACAACACTATGAAGTAACAAAAAGGCAGAAGAAAATATTCAATATAAGCATTATAAGCAGATTGTAGCCTTAAGAAATTATTTATGTATCAGGCATACAGACGTATGAGCTCTAGAATTGTAGAAACTTAAATGGAGTCAGACCACTAAATTTACTACCTCAGCTAACCACTACAAAAGGGAGAAAACCTTATGTCTCACTCTTCTATCTTTTTTTTTGTTATTAGAAGTGGTAAGGTTATGCTCCCAAATGGATGTTTTTTCCTAGCTTCTCTGCAGACATGCAAAATCAATATACATTTTTCTATGTTTTCCCCTCTTTCCCACATCTCTGGGCACTGCAGGTCCAGATACATTTGTGGTATCTGGCCCAAGGCTGAATTTAATCAGACCTGGAGAAATATGGAAAATGTGTGTAAAACAACACAGAGAGAGACCTCTAAGGATCAACAACTGACAAGAAATTAGGTGATTTATTTACGTTCCTGCTGAGGAGGCAACTATGGTGTTTTGATTAGCCTGAAAACTCATAATATATTTTTGTCACTTTGTAGAGTTTGAGGATGCTGATAAAGCAGCAATAAAGTACTAGGAGAGTATAGCACTAAAACTGTAGTACTAGGGGTAGAGTAGAAAATACATCTGGGATTATTAAATATTCAACCTCCTTAGATCTCCCTGCAGCAAACTTGAAATCTCTCAAAGAGCACAAGGTACTGGAAGTGGATTCCCATTCCATATTGATAAGCCCTTAATTTCATTTTTACTTCAAAGAAAAAGCATGAGTCAACAAGAGGAGAATTTTGATCTACATAAAAATATTATCTGTATTAATGGGGCAAGTCCAGAAAAATGATGGCTGGAAGTGCTGATAAATAGAAGTAGTTTAAACTATGCTGATATGTCTACTCCATTTTCTCTGTAGAATATGAGGAGCATAATTACATTTGTTTTTTGCTCTGCATCCAAAGGGTATTCATTCTTTGTGCCCATCTCCTTTTTACAGCAAGTATCTAGGACTGATATCCTGTGGTATTAACACTGTCACTGGGATATGAACCCTTAGCATACTTTTAGCTGGAGTACAACTTTTCTCATGTAAAACCAGCAAAGATACCTACATAGTCATAATGATCTGAACTATACAGTCTGCAAAATAAATGTACAGGTCTCAGTATACATTTAACAGATATAGTGACATAACTTTAATTTCATTTTCTCTGCTTCTAGGTTAGCTAATTTTCACCTGCCATTGAACAGAAGAATATGAAGAGCTCATTTAAACCAAGTCTGTGTGCTTTAGCACTGTTTCTCAGTTGTGAAACTCCCACAAAAACAAAGAAGGTACTTAATCATGGAAAATTACAGGGTTGATGAAGGTGTCTGAAGGTCTACACTGAGGATAACTTGAGATATGCGCGTTCCACGTAGTTCCCAGCTGACACTCCAGAAGGGTGTAAGTTTCACCCTGGTCCCAAGTTGAGCTCCATGGAGGGATTAGATTTGAGGTTAAGACATCTAAACTTCAGTGTCTACTTGTAGGTTTCTGCACAAGAGCTAATTAATAGACTCAAGCTAACCTTAGGAGCCTATAAAGCTTAATTAGTTGACTCCATCTAGTGTTGCTTGAAAGGCCTGTACCTGAGTACCTGAGATATCTATGTGGCAGGTATAATATGGGACAAAAGGGACACTCACTCCCATCTTGAGTGACACTAGGCAGCCAAGCAAGGTATGTTCTGACATCATGACTATATTAGGTGACTATGTTTACCCAGTGAATAGTCTTCTGGAAGTCTACTTTACTATCAGTTGAGTCATTCAATCTGTTTCACTCACAGTATTAACTAGATGCTTAGATACATGCTTGTAGCCACTTGCATGAAGACATGATAATACAGGTTTCTTAAACTTGAACTGAATTAATTCTATGGGGATGTGCAGCCACTTTCTAATAATGACACAAGATTTGAAAGGTACATGGCATTCCTGTACTATGAGCATGATCACTACAAAATTGACTTAAGTATACCTAAAGAAATCTACTTAGGTGGTAAAATTTTACTAAAAGGCCCTCTGAGTTCATCTTTATTTCCCACTGAATAGGCAGGTTAGAAGATAAGCAGTAAAAATCTGGAATAAATTTTTCCATAAACAAGCCCTTTGAAACCCAGCTGGATGTAAACTTCAAGTAATAATGGGCTAAGACATTAGCATTCCTTTCACATTCTACCATAACCTGTATGACCAGGTATGATCTATACTGATTATGTCATCTGCTTTCTCTTTTCAACAAGTCAGTTTCAGGAAATGAAATAATTATCATACTGGGGAATGATATTCACGATTGCTCAGGACTCGAATGTTGAAGACCAATCCCACTTTATTATGATGTGGGTAAAAAAGCCTGACTGGTTCTCCTTTACAAATGCCATGTGCCAAGAACAATGCGACTTTCTGCATTTTAAAGACAGAAGTCATTATATAAAAGACTCTCAATTTTCAAAGACCTTATGCCCAACCAATAGTTAAAAATCCTCTATGATGTTCTACGTGTGATCTGTATTATTTGCCATTCAGCAAATTATTTCCAGCAACCACTATACAACAACCAATGTATTGCCTCCAAAAACCATGAAAGCATACACAACATACTACTGTTTTGATTACAATGCTAAGCAATTCAGTCTGAGTATCAACATAAAGAAAAAGTAGTACTATTTTGACCATGGTCTGAAAGAAAATCTGTCAAGACTGGTACCAAATATTGTCAGTAAGGCACTGATCTCTCCAGATAAATTTTGTTACTGTGGCCACCTCTGTCTCAAAACTGTGATGGATGAGAAAGACACAGAGTAAACAACAATGGAGGTTTTGAGGAGATTAAAACATCTTATCCAAAGAGGATCCACCTCAAACCAAAAGTAAATGTGTATTATACAGTAGTGATTTCCTTTTTCTTGTACAGGCAAGAAACTTGAAACATTTATTGCTACAATAGCATCTCAATATCAAAAGCATTTTTTTCATGCACTTTCTGGCATAAAGTAACAAGGTCAGATCCTATACACTAAGACCTTAAAGCACTCTTCCACACCATATAATGCTCCTGTAGGTCAGATAACACAGCTTTGGTCATCTTCTGTGTATTTGGATAAAAGATGGCCCAGAGATATTATTATAACAAGTTTAAATGTGGTGAATGGCTGCAAGGCAAGACCATTAAATGTTACAGACACCCACAAGACACATCTTTAGCCATTGTGTTAGTTCTGCAGCAGGGGAACATTCAACTAGAGATGATCTGCTTTAGTGAACACACATCAAAGCCTGGAATCAAAAGCTGTGAAGCACAAAGGGCACCAAAGAATACAAGAGTGCCACCAGGACCCAAGACACCTGTGTCCACGGCAAAAAAATCATTTCACAGAAAAAACATGTAAATTGATTACTTTTAAACAAAGCTGATGAGAAGCTATCATGGTCTAAGAAGTATTCATATCATCAATTCAAAATTTAGAAATCAGACCTCTGTCTTGGTTTGTAAAGTTGAATTCTTAAGTCTGTCATAGAAGATTTATAGCACTGTGATACCATATTAAGGAAGAAATATGCAAGACATATTGGGTTTTGTTGAAGTTCATTTAAGAGAGCATAGGTTCATGTGGCTCCATTGAAGTCACCTTTTCACAGGAAGGAAGCTATGAATGGCAAAATCTGCTATAGAACTTGTAATTAATTGCAGCTGTTATATGGAATGTTCCTGATTTAATAATTTTTAAATGTTCTATATTAACTTATGTCATGGTTTAGGGTCAGGGCAGCCCACTATACCTATAACAGATGCTGTCTGTTAACTCCCCTCCCTCCCCAAAGGGGAAGAGAAAGGGAATAAGGGAGTGAGACTTAGCGATTACAAAAGGAAACTAGAACATCTTTAATGAGAAGAATAATAATAAACCCGGAATCTATACAAATATGTACAAAACCAGTATCAAACCCAACCCCCCTGCTGGTAATCACATCACCATCACCACTGATGCTGTGGAGTAGGCACCGGGCAAGTCCCAGCCTGGGCCCCACAGCAGACAGGAGCTGTGTTCAGGAGCTGGATCCTGGTACCAGATTCAGGAACACACTGATTGGGATTGAAGGCAGAACAGGCAGAGTCCTCCTGGGATGCTTCGAGGAAGAAACAAGAAGAGGACCTCAGCCAAGCTGAGCAAAGCTGGCAAAGTGGGCCAAGAGGGCAAAGAGAGGGGTGAGACCCTTGTGATCCCTCAGCTTTATACAGAATATGACATATATGGGCTGGAATACATCATTGGTCAGTTTGGGGTCACCTGTCCTGTCCTGTCTGCTCCTCCCTGTAGGCGTGACCTTTTACTTTGGTGGTACACAAGATCCAGCAGTGGCCTTGCTCTGCACACCCATCCTTGGCAGTAACTCTGCCCATGGGGTGTTATCACTGCCAGAAGCTGACACTGCCTGGGAAACCAGGCTGCTGACTGCAGACAGTGCAGTTGGTTAGAAGAACTGAGCTGAAAAGTAAAATCACTGAACAGAATTAGTTCTGTTCCTACTCAAAGCAAGACAACTTACAACACTGAGGTGTGCCCAGCTTTGTAAACTGCGATACATGATATGAAGTAATTTTACAATATTGTCTATAGGTTTCTTTACATCTAACATAGCACTGGTGTTCTGCTTCATGTTGACTACATTATAAGACTTTCTGAAAAATATCAGCATGTAAATGTGAACTTAGGAAGTTTCCAGGTAATGAGAGTTAAGCTGTATACACTTTCACCTGATCAGGTACACTCTGTTCCTTTAGAACTACAGCATCTCAACACCTCATACAGACACAGAGGTAGAAGATTACATACCAACATGTATTTTGAGAAAGATAAAAATATACTTTGAGAAACAGATAATTTTCTGAATATTGGATATATTAACTGCAAGTATTGATTGAAGCAAGAGCTCATTCAAAGCAGTAGAGTATGATCATCTAATTGAGGTGTATTAGGTAATATTAGGTAACATTTAAAGCACAAATGGATATAGATAAGTTACAGATGACCAGGAAGCCTTTTTTTTTTTTTTTTTTTTTTTTATTATTTCTAGCTTCTGAATGTTTGATTTTTGGAGTGTTAACATTTTTTTTTCTAAATTATCTTCTGTGTGCAAATTTATGTAAGTCAATTATATCTGATACTAAAGTTTTTAATCTCTGTTTCTGTGCAGATATTAACCATGTAGTATGGCAAAGTTCAGATGAAGGCAAGATTCTATATGAGACTTTTGTAAAACTTCTTCAAGAATCCAGTCCCATATAAGAACTTATAGTATTTAGCAACTCCCTGCACCAGTTATTTTATCTTTTCACAATTAAAATTGATTACCATCTTCCTAGGAAGAGGAAATACTTGATTCCACCTCTTATTTCCCAAGAGTCTGCAGTGCCTCCAGCAGCAAAGACTTTGTATACAGCTGGTTATACAGTGTCAGAAAGTGACAACACTGAGAGAGTAAGCATAAGGAAATATGCTGAAGTAGCTTTTCTGCCTTATACAGAGAAATAAAAATGATTATATTTATGCTGTATTCTGAGACAAAAATGTCACCAGCTCCAGTTAAAATACCTTGGAGCTTTTCTACAGATGACTTGTTCATAGATTTATATTTTTTTCTAGACAGGTACCTCAGCCCTTTTCATAGAAATATAGCTCTGATTTTTGTCTTAGTCTTACAACAGACAACCAGCAGACAGATAGTCTACGCTGGTTTGTTAAGACCTACTTTCTTGAAATGTTCACATCAGTTCTGCTTAGTCATACAGAGCTGGAGCTGTAAGAAGACTTGGCTATCACATCACTGAACACTGCAGTACCAGAGCATTGTTGCTTAGGGGATTCCTGGAGCCTCGAATAATGCATCCAGACAATGCCTGAGGAGACACAAGAAGCTTAATGATAAAATCTATGCTGCTGTTATTTGTATGACTACAATTTATGTAAACAGACCAAAATTAGCTTTGGAGTAACTTTGGTGCAGACAAGAGTGTAGCTATTACAGCACAAAAGTCAGGGGTTGCTTCTGCATTTTGCATTAAAAAAATATTGGATAAAATTAATAAATAATATTATGACCACATATTAGTACTAAAATCTCCCTTGCCAAGACATGACCTTATTCTGGGCCATAGAGTCATGCTCCCTTTTGCTTATTCACTCTCTCTGCCCCTTGATATTTTCTTTCTGCTATAGTAGTATATATGGTGAACAGAAGGGTAGTCACCTTTCCTCCGAAGCTTGCTACCAGGCACTCTGCTGAGAGGCGAGAGAGATATGGGTCAGTTCTTTTCCTGTGGTTTTTCACCTCCTTGGCAAACCTGTAACAGGTAAGCAATTACATATAAAAGGTGAATGCCTGCTGGACTGCTCTAGCTATTTTTCATAAGAAAAAAGATGAGCCTGATTTCATGTAACTTGCACAATCAAATGATTAAAGTTGACAATAAAGCACTTAAGTGCAGAAGAGAGCTAGTACTTTTTTTACTGTGATTTTTAAAGGTATAGTTATCTCCCATTGTTGATTATATTATATTTAAGCCATCAAAGGAAAGTCTTGATATAAAATTGCAAACAAAAATTATTTGTTTCCTAATATGAATGTTTTAGGAAAGTGAAAGTCTTCATTATAACAAGCTCCTCATAATCTGCTATGAGTTAGATTAATCTAACCCTGTTGAGTGCTCATAGTGTTATGAATTCCTCTCTCACACTGCCAAATTGGATTTATGAATTCTTTTTAAGAGAAAATATTCTAGATATGAAATTACTAAACATTAGGAATAGCAGGTATCAACCTACCTACACATTTGCGTGGATCTGGTCCTATCTTCCTTCTCTGAATCTAGGCCTCTGGAAGGGAAAAACTGTGGTACAGTTTTAACAGACAGATGAGAAAATAAAGAGCACGTGTATCACACCTATGGTTCTCTGGTTAGTTCTGTTTCAGTTCTCCAGACAAGAATAACAGAAGCTTCAGGGCACTGCTTATGCTCTTTGTGCAAAGGTTCATGCCAGCGTGTGCAGGCTGTTGTAGGAGCATAATCTTGCAAAGGCTGAAGTAGTTAGCTGGCTTGTCACAAGGTGACTTCCCTACAGAACAAATGGAAGCAGACGATGACAATTTGCATCTTGCAGTACACAGCAGTCTCATGCCCCACATCCAAGGCAAAGCTACAGCCAAGCCCAAGGCAAAAAGCAATTGCAAGTAAGGGATGTTCTTTATAGTTCTGACAGGCAAGATAGAAGAAGGTTGAGGTCATTGACAGATAGACCAGTTAAGAAGGAAAGTAACTTGCAAGGTCTATAAGGAAGTTCTTTCTTAAGGTCACTTTATAAAATCTGGCTAAGATGTTCAATGTTTCTTCACTCGGGGGTACAAAAGTGATCATGAAGCAGTGCTGTAGACATATTACCTGAATTACTACCAACTAACAGCTGTATATTTGGACCTACATTGGAAAAAAAATCAAACAGTATGACCTGTATCAAAATCCATTTTGTTTCATTTTCTAATCTAAAAGATTATCCTTCAGAATTACATTTGAAGTCTTCATTTAATTATATACTATGTTTCATTTACTGTCAAACAGGCATGCACAAGTTAACACAGTGTTTTGACCATCTACTGGAGCCATAAGTAGTTTCAGCAACAATATCCATTGATTTTTTCCTTCACAAAATATCTTGGCAGTTTGCCACAGGGATGATCAAACAATCCTAGTTTTATTTTTAAAACATGTAACATAAAGTTAACACCATTAAAAAAAAAAAAAAAAAAAGCATTTTTCTCTGATAATTGCAGGAAAGAGAAAATGGCATTTTTGTTTCTGTCTGATCAGTTAGGTATCTAGAAGAATAGAGGCTGGAAAAAACATTCTTTTAGCAAAATTGTCAGTAAAAATGTGCAAATACCATGTTACTGGTTCAAGGAAAACATAGTTCCTGTTAAGTCAAATTTAAATAATATCCTTTGTTTACTATTGAGAAAAAAATATATTTTTAATTTTATTTATTCAAGCAGATGAATATATTGACTAATGCAATGAATTAGTGTCCACTGAAGAGGCAATTATCAGCTGAAGGAGAAATAAAGGAAGGATATGCCCAATTAGTCAGTGATTCAGTGCAGGTGGCTACCCTTGTTTAGGTTAAGTAAGCAGCCTCCAGAGGTGATGACATTTCACGAATCATGAAAGAAACCTTAACAAAGAGATAAAACATAAATATCTCATATGATTTGAAGTCTGATATTCCATCTACAACTTAACAGAAAAGGCGGTTCAAGCTACAACTTTAAAATGGCAAAACACACAGACAGGGCAGCTGCTTTTAAAAATAATATTAAAAGAATAAAATCATGTCACTGTAATTTTGGGAGTTTTTGCCAAGATGCATTTTTCATACTGTTTGCAATTTCTGTTGCTTTCTATTTCTCTTTTCTAAGAGCAGAATTCATATGGTAACAAGTGTAGGAATATGCACTGGTGAATCTTTTGTGTTTGGTTTCTAATTAATTTGAATACATTTGGCTAGCAGTTTTATGCAGATCATGTAGAAGAAAGAATCAATAATTTAGAACTTTCTCTCTAAGTTCAAGCTGTTGAATAGTTCGCTACACCATGCTGACAATATTGAGTTTTCATTAGGTTTTACAGGAGACAACTCAGACAGAATTAAATCAAGTAAAGATAGATTGACCTCCTACTGTGCACACTGGCCTTCACTTTTGTTTCTGAACAGTAGGAGAAAATCCATCATGAACATTTGCTTTTGCAGTAGTCTGTTATATTATTTCAGCTGTGCAACTGCTATAAGAACAGAGAACTCCCTTGCCAAAACCAGGATGAAAGCACTTAAAATTATCTGTGGGAAGCCTGATGAAAATTTACAACACTGCAAGTTGGTCACATAGATTTGCATGTTTACACAACACAAAGGTGTGCTGAGCTCAATCTTCTACATTTGTCAGCCCAGAATATACTTCCAGAAGAGATATCTACATCTCCTGTGCAGTTAGGCAAATAAACGTTTGTGTGCAAAATTCTAAAGAAAATAATTATGATAGTAGTCACACTAGTTCTTCATAGCTTATAATGCTTTTTAACCAAATGTCTTTACTTTGTTCTAGAAATCTATTAACTTCTAAAAAAAATATATTTTGGAAGAAAACTGAAGCTTCTTTTATTTAATCCCTTTATTAAAAAAGACAAAAGTCTGAACTGATCTCCATAATTTAGACATTCAGATGTGATTTATTTTATTAAATCTTGTACCTCAGCTCACCTCACCTTTCCTGTCATGTCCACTTTTGAAACTCACTATGTATTTAAATTTAATAACCATGCAGAATTAGACCTGCAGAGGTCCTAGGCAATTTACTTCGCCTTTTCTCACAAAGGCTCAGAGATTGTTCCTCTGCCAATTTTTTTCCTGATAGTGTCCCTAATCTTTCCAAACCTTAACTAGCCATTACTTATATAAAGCCATACTATCCCAGGCTAGAGATATATTGCCCAAGAAAACCACATGATGAGATAAATATGCACATACTGAAAGTTAGAATGAAATAGTTACTTTGCTGGGGGCTCAGTAGGTTATAGCAGACTACACATTAGGAAGTATTAAATAGGGAAATGAAAAAATGTTGGCACATAAAGATTTGGTCTAGTGAGATGCTAGGTCAATATGCTGTCCACACTGTAAATATGGGATTATGGTACTCAAATACTTCACAGTCAGAGTCCATGTCTATTTCTTATATGTGAGGTACAGAACATTTTTTTCCAGGATCTGGAGAGTTATTGGTGTCCTTAGTCCCTAGGTTGTTTCCCTGTGTTTTGCCTCTATATAGACCTCATTATATAGTTGCAGATATTTTTTCCACTTTGCCCTTTCCATTTCTCCTTCATCATTCCCGCTTCCCTCATTCCAGAGAATTCTTTCCATAAATGCTGACCTAGATCCTTTATTCATCTAACAGCATCAAAAAGTATACTTCACCACTAAACTGAGGTGTCAGCGCTATACTGGCAAGTGCTGAGACATTTGTTTCCTTCAATATCGGAGAGGATGGACAAGGAGATGGAATGTATCAGTCACCATTGCCTTTGTCTAGCATTTCAGGTGATACTGAATTCTTTTACATACTTACAGGAGCTACTTCTTCCTGTACATTCCCAGGAATCCTGTTGTTCTATGGTCCTTGTCCTCTTCTTGATTTAGAGTCAGCAAAGTCAGCAAAAGCAGGGTGAACACTGGTGCCTCCAAAGTCTTTTTTGGCGGGTTCTGACAAAAGGTGTTCCAAGATTCCTAAAGCTTTTCATTGAAAATGCAAAGGTTCTGACCATAAGACTTTAATGGACTAGCATAACACTTAAAGTGATTTCAAGTAACATAAAACACCCACATTCACCTGGACATTTATGTGAGAGGGACATGAATCCAAGACAAAGCTACTAAATTTCTCTTAACAGATTTTAGACAATGTTCAAAAACTACAGAGATTAACAGCATACAATGGGAAAGGATTATGATGTTCAAATAAATATTCTCCCTCGGTTCACTGGAGGTACCAAGACTCTGGTAGAGCATGTGTCTTTCCTTGGAGATAGTTCATGGCCAAGTTGCTTGCAATATCAATAAATAAAGCTAACATCAGACAATGCTTGTGCCCACCAAGTAAACAACCAAAATGTTACAACTGAAATTGTAATTTACACATCCTTTCTAGAAGTTTTCTTTTTTTTTTTTTTTTTTTTTTATAACACCTCCTTTTTAAAAGACAATTTGTAAATCCCTTCATAGCCCAGTTTCTTCATTTTCACCTCTTAATGTACATTTCAGGGAAGTGTATCTCCCTTTCTTTTAAAAATCTACCTTGGAAGTTGTAAAGAACAAATGCATGATAGGAATAGACAGATAAGACCAAATGTCCACCTAGCCTAGAACTGTTTCTTCCAACAGTGTCCATTAACTGATTTCAGTGTAAGACTAAGAACTGAGGAATTATGCACGACATTACCACTTAAGTCTCTTCTAACCTACAACTGTTTGCAGCAGAGGTACTTTCTCCATTAACTGTTCAATTTCCTCTTGACTCCAGATACACAGCATCCTATAGATAGGAGTTCTACAGGACTGATACTGCATGTATCTTTTTCTTTGTTTTTAGCCTAACTTCTACTAGCTTTTTACGTTACAAGACTATATTTTATGTTTCCAGAAGATTATTAATAGAAAGATATACATCATAAACAGGTAAAGAAGGAGTTCATAATGCACATTTCAATTTTTTCTTGTTATAAAATCTCATCTATAATTCAGGGTTTTATCATTTATGTAGCTATAATACTATTAGGTATAATTCTATAACTAGAATCACTTTGCAAAAAGGTTTTTTGGTATCAACAAAATCAGATGTGAATTTTTTTCTTGAAAGTCTTTAGAACATTCCTCTCTAAGAAGAATACAAGAAGGAAAACTAGGTATCTCTAAGAATCTCTCAGAACTGAATTATTGCATTACAGAAATCCAATGCATTTAAAGTTTCCTGTAATGGGCACTATAAGTCTGTTTTAACTCAACATATGAAGTTAAATATGAAAGCTATTCACCTGCATAAGCACAGAGCAATTATTAGTAATTGCTCAAGCACCAATCCTAATTTGTTCTTGGAATGATAATAAAGGAAGTGTGGTATATTAAATACTGTGAGTGACACCTCTGAAATTTTATTTCTGTCAAAAGATTTACAAAGGAGTAGACATATGCACCAGTTCATCATGAACACAGAACAGAGCTGAATGCTTTTCAGATTCGATTACAAAGTCAGTGAGTACAGCAAATGTAGTAGATATTGTGTCAGTATAGAACTCCCACACAGAGCTTACAAAAACAAATTCCTGCTTTCAGCCTAAACTTCTGGTTTCAGCCTAACTCTTTATCACAAAATTAGCTCTTAAAAACTTGGGCAAAGATAATATTTGCACAAGTTTTCTTGTAAGAAAGTAATAGATTAAGTTACTGAATAATGTCTGCACACAACACTCTCAAATCTCAAAAGTTAAGTATTAAATTAAAGGATAACAGTGTTTTGATTTGGGAGCAATGGTTCAGTTACAGTCAAAAGGCACTGACTGTTGCTGTGTTTGCTTTTACTAAGTTAATGTCTTCATGATTTTGGATCAGAGGTAATTTGTGACTTAATCATAGAATCATAAAATGGTTTGGGTTGGAAGGGACCTTCAAGACCTTCTAGTTCCAAGCCCCCTGCCACCAGGATGCCATGACTTCTCAAATATGATGGAAAGTAGCTTAGCAGCTTGGTCTGCCAGTTCACTCAGGACCCACTGATGGATCATGGCTTCTGGAAAGTCACTGAGTACCTCAGCCTTCTCCATATCCCTCATGACCAGGTCTCCTCCTTCCTTCCAGACAGAGCCCACATTTTCCCTAGCCTTCCTTTTATCACTGACATACCTGTAGAAGTTTTTCTTGTTGCCCTTGATATCCCTGGCCAGATTGATTTCTATCTGGGCTTTAGCTTTCCTAACCTCATCCCTATCTGCTCAGGCAACTTCGGAGTCCTCCCAGTCTACCTGTCCTTGCTTCCACCCTCTGTAGATTCTTTTTCTGACTTTAAGTGAATCCTTTAATGATTCCTTTAAGGATTAGAAATCAGAGTAAAAATTCTCTGCAGCATATAAAATGTTTTAAACTAATGTATCTTGGAGGAAAGTATTCACAGAACACACTTAGAAATATTATCAAATTAAAAAAAGGTTTGGCTAAGTCCTAGCAAACTAGACACAAGTTTGAATGCAATAAGATCACAAAACAGTTCCTTCAGAGACCTGGATAATCAGATATACTATACTGAGATGATTCTACTCCTTAACAGACCACTGGCTTTTTCTAGAAGTAGCCCACAAAAAGTACAACAAATATATATGTAGATATATATAATACAAAAACTAAGGGTAGCAGATGCCACCAGCCTCAAACAAGATAGACTATGTCACAGGTGCTTTTTATCAGGACCACATCTCACTCTAGATATCGTCTATCATGGATCATTCATTTCCAGATATAAAATAGCCTTCATAGCCCTCTGCAAGGAATAGAGTATTAGTTCTAGACATGTCATTTCTGAGTTCCTGTCTTGTTCATTGCAGGTCACAGGAAGCTTCCTGGTTTTCCTTTGAAAGGACAAGGGGCAATGGGTTTAAATGAGAAAGGAGAGGGTTTAGATGAGAAATAAGGAGGAAGTTCTTTACCATGAGAGTGGTGGACACTGGAACAGGTTGCCCAGGGAGGTGGTTGAGGCAACATCCCTGGAGATGTTCAAGGTGGGGCTTGATAGAACTCTGAGCAAGCTGCTCGAGTTGAGGATGTCCCTGCTCTCAGCAGTGGGGTTGGACTGGATGACCTCTGAAGGTCCCTCCCAGCCCAGACATTTCTATGTTTCTATGTTTTCCTTCTAGAGATCTGACACAAAACTATCTGTGCATCAGATACTTATGAATCTGCTCTCACAACAGTCTTTGTGCAAGACCATATTACCATTTTCTTGTCTATCAGAAATTACCACCTGTGACATATGTCTATTCATTGCAGAATTCTTGTAAAGCAACATGTCCAACTTTGCTGTGACCATCAGTGACAGATGTCCCCAACCAGTATGTCCCCAGTGGATTCCAGTAGATTATTATTGGCAGTTGTATTCTTGCCCCAGAGAAGGCCAGTAGTTACCAATATTGTAAGGTATTCCAGGACCTTACCTGTCAGTTCATAAGATTCAGACATGCAAGAATCACCTACATTGGTATTATTCCTCCTGCCTGAATATTTGACAGCTCCTGGTACAAATGGACATCTTATTTCAGCCTACAAAATCAAATTCTATGACATGAAAACATCAATCTTCATTCTCAGCAATGGTAATTACTTCCAATGTCATGCTACACACAGTTTTGTCTTGGTGATCAAGGTAGTAAAGGAACTGCCTTCAGTTTTGTCTCAATGACTTTCATATATGTCATTAAGTGATTCATTATCTAAAGGAGATATATGTGATATCAAGTAGATGCCAAAAATGAAAATCTAATCAGATCACTATGCACATACTAAAATCTGAGCAAGAATATAGAGAAAGTCCAACCGATCTGTTTGCAGGAAAGCCCTGAATGCACCCTTGATCTCCAGTCTGATCAAAATATAACAGAATTTGACTTTATATCCTTAAAAATTCTACCATGTACAAGGGTTAGCAACTATTCTCCTTAACCCAGAAATATCCAGCTCCTTTTCTTTCTGTTCCTCACCCTTCTTTCCTTCTTCAAACAAGTTTCTCTGATTTTTCTTACTGTCTCCACCCTTTCTGTGAGGAGCAGACTTTCCCTTCTGTTGTTATGACAACAGCAGAAGCCTGTCTATACTTACTATCCCATGCCACACTTCTCTGTACTTCTCACTGAAAACACTTTAAGATATATAAAAAAATGTTCATTCCTTCTCATCTCGGCTGTCTTGTCATCTGGAACCAGTGGAAAGTATTCTTTACATGGAGTACCATCAATAGTCCTCTTCTTCCTTATCAGAAAACACATTGTCCAATATATACACAGAGGATTTATCCTAACCTTTACACCACACAAGACAGCTTTGCCAGGATGGATGGATGTGAGTACTGAGTCCTGCTGGAATGAAGTTAACATTCATCACAGCAGCTTGTATGGTGCTCTGCTTTGCGTTTGTGGCTAAAACAATGTTGGTAACATAAGAGTGTTTTGGTCATTGCTGAGCAGTGCTTGCAAAACCTTGAATGTCTCCAGGCCTCCACCACCCCCCTGGGCAACCTGTTCCTGTATTCCACCACCCTCATAGTAAATAACTTCTTCCTAATGTCGAGTCTAAATCTACTCTTTTCTGGTTTAAAACCACTGTCCCTTGTCCTATCACCACCTGCCCTTGTAAAGAGTCCCTCTCCAGCTTTCTTGTAGTGGAAGGCTACTATAATGTCTCCCCAGAGTCTTCTCTTCTCCAGGCTGAACAACCCCAACTGCCTCACCCTGTCCTCTTAGGAGAGGTGCTCCAGCTCTCTGATGATTTTCATGGCCCTCCTCTGGACTTGCTCCATCAGGTCCATGTCCTTCCTATATTGAGGGTTCCAGAACTGAATGAACTTCAGGTGATGTACAAGAGCAGATTAGAGTGGCAGAATCACCTCTCTTGATCTGCTGGCCGTGCTTCTTTCAGTGCAGCTCAGGATGCAATTGTCCTGGGCTGCAAGTGCACATTGTTGGCTTATGTCCAGCTTCTCATCCATCAGAACCCCCAAGTCCTGTCCTGCTGGACTGCTCTCTATCACCTCATCCCATAACCTATACTGATAATGAGGATTTTTCCAACCTCAGTGCAGGACCCTGCACTTGGTCTTGTTGAACCTCATGAGGTTCACCTGCGACCACTTCTCAAGATTATCCAGGTCCATCCCATCACTCTGGTATATCGACCATGACACTCAGCTTGGTGTCATCTGCAAACTTGCTGATGGTGCAGTCAATCCCACTGTCTATGCAATTGATGAAAATATTAAACAGTACTGGTCCCAGTAAGGACTCCTGAGGGACACCACTTGTCACTGATGTCCATTTGGACTTCAAACCATTGACCACTACCCTCTGGATCCAACCATCCAGCCAATTCCTTATCCACTGACCATTTCCCCCCTTCAAATCCATATCTCTCCAGCTTGGCAAGGTGGATGTTGTGGGGCACACTGTCAAAGGCCTTGCAGAAGTCCAGATAGGTGAGATTTAGAGCTTCTTCCTTTTCCACTGGTGTAGTCATTCCACTGTAGAAAACCACTAGGTTGGTCAAGCAGGACTTGTCCTTACTGAAACCATGATATGGTGTCATGCTCAACAATGAAAGCATAAGGAAAGGATCTGTAGGAAGAACATTGGTGTTTTAAGTGTTTTCCTTGCAAGTAACCACTACTGTGCTGAGGACCTGCTTTCCAGGAAGTTCCTGAACATCTGCCTGTAGATGAGTAATAGTAAATTCCTTATTTTGCTTTGCTTGCACACACAGCTTTACTTCATTTATGAAACTGTCCTTATCTCAACACACAAGTTCTGTCACTTTTGCTCTTCTGATTTTCTCCCCCATCTCACCGTCAGGGGAGAGTCAGTGAGCAACTATATTGTTGCTTAGTTGCTAACAAGAGACAGACCATGACATTACCACATGCATATATCCACAGAGACATACACAAAAATATTTCTCTCACTCTCTTGCTCTATATTTGTTCCTACTTAGCTTTCTTCCAGTCTTCATGTTTAAGCCACGGCTTGTTGAGAGAACCATGTAGATCGCACTTGATATCTATGGTAAAGCAAAGGGACTAATTCTCTCTACATTCCTAACGAAGAGAAGAGAGTAGCACAAGTACCATCTGTGCTTTCATCAGCCTCTTTAAAGTTTCACTGATTTACCCTATAGTCTGCTTCCATCCTGATGTAGGCATATGACTTTGGAAGTGGTAAGGATACCTAGAACTTCACTTTGTTGTGAGAGGGTGATAATAAGGAGGACTTCCTAGAGGGGAAACACTTAAGAAAGCAAAACTATCATAAGAGCAAACTATTTTATTGGTACCAAGTTGTGTTTTTCCTCTTGAAAATTATAGCAACCTTTGCTGGTCTAGTAAAAAAGAAATAAAATCTGAAAACTTCAGCCACTGTAATTCAGTATAGGGCTAGCATACAGTATTCAAACTTAGGTACAAAATTGGTCACAGGTAACCTTGAAAAAATTTACCAAAGGCTAGCAGAGGGAGCTGTCTAGAAACTACAGAGACTGTTTTCTTTTCACAGAAAGACCATGAGATTGGGATAGGTTAGAGAAGGAACTGTACCGACCCTATTATTAAATTGTTGTGTCAGGCAATAGAGAAGGAATCTGCTGCAAGTCTATACAATCCAGGATCCATGACAGTATTTCATTAATACCTAGATATATGGATCACCTGAAACTGAGAAGAAATACAGCAGTTCACTTCTAAATCCCCACACTGACCAGATTCAGGCATATGGTTCCTATCAGTCTAATCCCTTTGCCTCACTGTGCAAGGCAATCACCCTTTTACACCTTCTTCTAAAGCTTCTGGTACTGAATATTATTAAGGAATGGATATGAAGCTAAGTGAACCACTGGTGTGCTTCAGAATAAGTATTTTATGTGCCAGTGCAATATGACTATTTTTAAACAGTAAATAATCTGCTATATTCCATACTATATATATGTATATATAAAGGAGGGGGAGAACATTTCTGGGAAAAAAAAAAAAAAAGTACTCCAGGTAGAGATCATTAGTAAGAGTTTCAGTCTCACGCCAAAATGTGTTTCCAGCAATGAACAAATGAACAGGCTAGTCACATACTGGGTGACATACTAAAAGCTGTACAAGTTATTTTACGTAACCTTCTCCAAAGTATTGTTGATTGAGTTAAAATTGGATTTCTGTTCAGATTGATTATCTAATATGATAGAAAAATACACAGTCCAAGAACATATTCAGATTTCTGTGGAAAATTAAACTGTAATATGGAGCTATCCACTGGGGCATTAAATATTGCTATATAATTGTATCTGCAGATCACAACTGTGATATGACTGAGATTCAACTGGTTTCTAGCGAGGACTTACAATAAATATATACACAAAGGACAGATACTTCCTTTGAAATACTTGAAGGGGATAATCAATTTCCACAGTACACTTTTCATAAACAATCACTGTACTTGAAACTTCTGAAGAAGTAGCTCAAGTGTGAAAGTCTCTGCTACTGAAGCACAAACATAAAGAGAGTTCTGTGTATGGTCATTTTCACAAAAGAGAGAAACTGAAAAGCTATAAGCAATTTGAGTAGTCATCATTCAATATCAGTCAGACCATTTTAACAATATTTTTTTCTTATATTAAAGATTGAAAAATACATTATTTAAAACTATAAGCTTTGCTTTCAATCGGTGTCAAAAGGCTTAAAAAAATTATATAGATTACTGAAATTCAAATATTCATTAAAATATTCTATTTATGATTTAACAGAACTTTCCAAGAAAGATTCTGACTATGGTTATGATTGACCAAAGGTCAGATGGACACTTCTCTAGCTGTCTTCATTTGAATGACTATTTTCTGTTTTTCTTTTTTTACAATAGTTTCTTCCCAGTGTGTGATGATGGGGCAGGATTGAGCAGAATTTTAGTCTCTTACCTCATGACAAAAAATGCCTGTAAAGAAATGCTGGAGTCAAAAAACAATCATAGATGAAAATGATGACTTTTGATGCCCTCTTGATATATCCTTAACAGGCAATACAAAGAGGACAGCCAGAGCAGTAGCATGTTCTTTGTATCATCAAAAATTTGCAAGGTACCAGGGGATTTCATATCTGAGGGACAGCTGCCAAACAAGATCCTATCAAAATATATGTAGAATATATTTCTACATATAGAATATATATGGTATTATATATTCCATATATAATATGGAATATTATATATGGGGTACAATACCTTTTAAAAATTTTATAATCTTTATACTTTTACCAAAGGCTAAGCAGGGAAATATTGGTCTTCTACAGATTGTGTCCCTACACGACTTTTAATGCTTTCAAAAGATGTTCTTACATATGCAGAGTTTATAACAAATAAAATTGTGTTTCTCCTATACTCTTAAGATGCCTATCTGAAGAAAAGCCTATCAGGGTGCAATGCAGCCATATACAAATTAGAACATCTGCTTTAATTTGTATCAATAAAAAAAAGTATCTGCAATGAGCTACACAGTGTCAAGGAAATAGGTGGCGGAAAATGAAATGTTCCAGATGCTTCCAAATTTTTCAGCACAATTTTTTGTTGCAGCTAAAGAATTAGAATCTAATGTCTAACATTAAAATTTTTAATAGCTTAGAGTGATGATGTGAGGCAAGAATGTGACACTTTCTTGTTGTCATTCCAAAGTCTGTATGTACTGTAAAAATGATAACATTTTACAATATATTAATGGTCATATTCACTTGAAATATTTGTATGTACCTAAAATAATTATTCCATATTCATGCAGAAAAAAATTATTGAAACAGACCTGAAAAATCACAGAAGTAAGTGTTCTGGATTATGAAAAAGACAGGGAAGAATAGAAGTATGACCCCTATCAGGGTACACTATAGGAACACAAGGTGTACAGTAGGGCTACTATAAGATAATAGTCAAAGGAGAATAATTGAATCTGTTAACATTAAAGGCCAGTGCTGTGAAATTTAGATGCCTGGGGGAATAGGGAAACCTCTAACTTGTAAGACATTCAGCTGCATCTTGCTGTACCTGGAACATTCCTCTTAGGATTGCTACCAGGCTGTATAAAAACTGTGACAGCTGTGAATGGAGTTAAAGATAAATGCTAAAATAGAAAACATAAAGCTAGTAATTTCAGGCTAAAGCTTAATAGTCAATGTAAATCATAGGTTACTGTCCCACTATAAATAAAACAGAGTAGATATAAAAAGGAACATAATGAACTACAATGGTTGCTGATATAATTTGAGGTAGCTCCTTTGGAAATTTTTACTGGATTTACATCCAGTAAGGATTCTTTCCTACAAGATGCTTTACAGACTTAAATAAAACTATGGACAAGGCAAGCAGGTGGTGGTATAAAACATATCAGGGGACTGCATAGCAATAGATTGATAGAAATAAAGAAGTAATATATTAAGACTTAAAAGGATGTTGCTTTTTTACAGTTCAGTTTTGCTGACTCTCCTTTGTGGTATGATTATGAAAGGATCCTAACCCCCACAGTTAAGAAACTAGAAATGGCAAAGTAAGCCTAGAAAGGGGGATCAAAAGAGGGACATATTGAGTGAGGGAAGCACCTATGGCCAAAGAAATCCACTTTCCAGTCATAACTGATTTTGTTATGAAAGAAAAATAAGATTGGTGAGAAGGAAAAACTTATGAAGAGGTATATATCCATATTGGCTGCAATTGCTTCTGTTAATTTCCACAGGCTGCAAATCCTCCTAAAAAGGGAACAATTATCAAATCTGTAATAAATAAAATGTCTTCAGAGGAAACTCATGCAGATTAAAGTCTGAACCTAGTGGAGTCAAGTGAAATGATTCCACTGCTTTCAGCATTGTCATGTTTCAGCAAGAAAATCATGTCAATTTACAAATATCTACTGCCTTCTACACCTGGAGTGCTTGTCTCCAATTTTGGTTATGGTGAGTAAGTCTTATGAGCTTTGTCAGACTGCTGCTTAGATTTAGTATTTTTATTAACTTGTCAGTTGCTGTGGAATTTCTACACTGTTTCTAAACTGGTAAAGTTATTTTATTACAACAGAGCCCATTAGTATGAACATATGTTTGCTATTGATTTAACGTGTTATCGTATTTCAGACAATTTGATCTTAAAAAAGAGACATGGAAAGAATAAGAGTGAGAGGTTTTTTTTGATTAGTTTGCTTTTTCCACATTAAATAGTGAGTATCTGTAAACCTTCAAAAGAACTGCACTATGGGCATAAAAATCACCACAATAAATATTTTGGATAATTTGCAGTGGTTATTTATCTTCCTGGTAACAAGAATATATTTTAACATTCTTAACTGATATTAAAATGAACAATATAAACCAAAATATGATTGGCTGATACACCAGAAGGCTGTGCTGCCATCCAGCAAGATCTGGACAGACTAGGGAGCTGGGAAAAGGCAAACCTAATGAAGTTCAACAAGGATAAGTGTAGAGTCTTGCACCTGGGGAGGAACAACATGATGCACTAATATAGATTAGGGATAGACCTGCTGGAAAGCAGCCCTATGGAGAGGGATCTTGGCTTCCTGGTGTACTGTAAATTATCCATGGAACAGTAATGTGTCCTTGTGGCCAGGAAGGCCAGTGGTATCCTGTGATGCAGTAAGAAGACTGTGACCAGCAGGTCGAGGGGATTTTCTCTCCCCCTCTGTTCTGCAGTAGTGAGACCACATCTGGAGAATTGTGTTCAGTTCTGGTCTCCCCAGTTCAAGAGACGGGGAAATACTAGAGAGAGTCCAATGGAGAGCTATGAAGATGATGAAGGGACTGGAACATGTCTTTTACAAGAAAAGGCTGAGAGTCCTGGGGCTGTTTAGCCTGGAGAAGAGAAGACAGAGGGGATCTTACCAATATTTATCAATATCTGAAGGGTGGGTGTCAAAAGGATGGGGCCAGGGTGTTTTCAGCGGTTCCCAGTGACAGGACAAGGGCCAATGGACACACACTAGAACACAGGCAGTTCCACCTCAGCATCAGGAAAAACTTCTTTACTGTGAGGGTGATGAAGCCCCGGAACAGGCTGCCCAGGGAGTTTGTGACATCTCCTTCTCTGGAGACTTTCAAAACCTTCCTGGATGCCGTCCTGTGCAACCTGCTCCAGGTGAACCTGCTTTGGCAGTGCAGTTGGACTAGATGATCTCCAGAGGTCCCTTCCAACCTCTACCATTCTATGATTCTAAATTTAGAAGTGACAAATGGATCTAAAATATTGATTATCAGACTAAATATAAAAATATTGAACTCTTCCAAATTGGAAATTGTAATATGAAAGTTAAGTTTGTAGTTATTTATGTAGAAAAGCCTTGTTCATTTGAAAGCAAATCATAACCTTCTGAACTGCATGATGATGACTGTTTCTTTAAGATACAAGCCTTTTATGTAACCACAGAAGAGCAAAGTTATCTACTTATTCTACTTATTCCTAAATATCTGTACTTCAATTATTAGTAATTTTGTTATGGTATTTGGATAAATTGTATATTTAATGCACTACATTACCTTAATTTCCCTATTTTTCCCCACAAAGCTTTACAAGTGTTTTCAAGCATGTATTTTCAAATTAACTTATCCCATTTAAATTTTAAACAAATGTCCAAGGAAACAGAATTCTGTGTATTTCATTTTAACTGAACACATTTAGTATTTCCACAACTTGGATTATTAAACAACATGTTATATTATTTTACAAACATCCCTAGATCTGAGGAGATCATCAATGTGCAAGGCTTAGGCCAATCTCTTATCAAATTATCTCTTATCAAAACATTTTTTACATTACTTCACAAGTTTAATATTTTTACTAATTCATCAATGGTTTTGGAGCACCATGTCTGTTTTAAACCAAAGAATATTTTACTACGAGGCAGGTCAAACTTTGCCATTAAGTACATACCCAAAATCTAAAATTACGACAATCATAGAATCATAAATACATAGAATCTTTGAATCATAGAATCATAGAATGATTTGGGTTGGAAGGTATCCTTAAAGGTCATCTAGTCCAAACTCTCTACAGTGAGCATCTTCAATTAGAGCAGGTTGCTCAGAGCCCCATCTAACATGACCTGAAATTTTTCCAGAGATGGAGCATCTACCACCTCTCTAGACAACCTGTGGCAGGATTTCAGCAACACTGTAAAACACTGTCCCTTATATATAGTGTAAGTCTACCTTCTTTTAGTTTAAAGCCATTACCCCCTGTCCTGTCACAACAGGCCCTGCTGAAAAGACTCTCCCCATCTTTCTTACAGGCTCCCTTTATGTACTGAAAGGCCACAATAAGGTGTCCCAGGAGCCTTCTCTTCTATGGGCTGAACAACCCTAACACTCTTAGCCTTTCTTCATAGAAGAGATCTTCCAGACTTCTGATAACCTTTGTAGCCCTCCTCTGGACCCACTCCAACGGGTTCATGTCCTTCTTATGCTGAGGACTCCACAGCTGGACACAGTACTCCAGGCAGAGTAGAGGGGCTGCACTTCTTTTGATGCAACCATGGATACAGTTAGCTTTCTGGGCTGAAAGCACACATTGTCAGGTCATGTAGTTTTTTATCCATCAGTACCCTGAAGTCCTTCTCCACAAGGCTGCTCTCAATCCCATCATCTCCCAGCCTGTATTGATACCAAGGATTGCTCCAACCCAGGTGCAGGACCTTGCACTTGGCCTTTCTGAACCTCATGAAGTTTGCATGGGCCTACTACTTGACCTTGTTCAGGTCCCTAGGGATGGCATCCTGTCCCTTAGGCATGTCAACTGCACCACTCAGCTTGGTGTCATCTGCAGACTTGCTGAGGGTGCACTTGATCCCACTATGTCACTGATGAAGATATTAAACAGTACTTGTCTCATTACGGACCCCTGAGGGACACCACTTGTCGGCAGTCTCCATCTAGACATTGAGCCATTGACCATTACCTCTCGTAATTGGTTACCCAACCAATTCTCCATTGACTGAACAGTCCCCATCAAATCTATATCTCTTCAATTTAGAGAGAAGGATGTTGTGAAGGACTAAGTCGAAGGACTAAGACAAAGGCCTTACAGAAGTCCAGATAGATGACATGCATAGGTCTTCCCTTGTCCACTGATGTAGTCACTCCATTGTAGAAAGCCACTAGGTTGGTCAGGCAGGACTTGCCCTTGGTGAAGCCATGTTGGCTCTCTTAAATCACCTTCCTGTCCTCCATGTGCCTTAGCATAGCTTCCAAGAGAACCTGTTCCATGATTTTCCCAGGCACAGAGGTCAGGCTGACAGGTCATTAGTTCCTTTATTCTAACAATATTGCTTTTAGTGCTTTCAATATCTTGTGGGGGAAAAAAAAGGGTTCAGATAATGCCTTAGCAGTGCAGACTGCCAGAGAAATGCATAACTGCCTCATCAGTAAGAATAATAATATTGTTGAACATAAACTTTCTCTTCCTGCTTCTTGCCTTTCCAATATCCCTCTGTGTCCTAGTGTCAATGGTTCTTTTTCAAGAAGCAAGCTTTTCAGCACCCTGGGTTCTTCAATGAGATAAGAACATTATTCATGATGAGATTTATTCTGACTTGGGTAGCTTGGGTTTATTTTTGTTATCAGAGGCTGTTTCCTTCTAAATGCAGCCCAGCTAAAGTCTATAAGTGGCCCATCAGCCTTTCCCAGTTTCAGTTCAGGAAGCTGGTTGGTTGGCTGGTTGGTTGGTTGTTTTTTTACACAGTGATTCCCTCACTTTCCCAGACAACTCTTGTATACAACAGCTTGGGCAGGTGAGGCAATAGCACATGGTAAATCGAGTTTACAGCTCTAGCCAAGGGTCCTCAGACGCTGCAGTATCAGTTCAACTGATCTGAGGCCTTTTACCAGTAATGATAAAATTATATTTCATGGTCTACACTCTTCCTACCATGGCTTAAATCTGGCATAAAGAAAGAAATATTTTTCAAGAAAAATTGACCACATGTCCCAGACTGGTAGATATATTCAGTCAAGACGCAGCTTTTCCATTTGGGAAATATGTTATGTTCAAGAAGAATATGAGTCTTGAATGTATTCACTGGCATCGTTTCCTTATTCTACTACTTTAAAACTATTTAGTAGTAGCCTTAGGGCCTATGGGAGCTTTGCCAAGATCTTTCTTAAAATGCATTTAAAAGCATACCCTGAAAAGCATTTGGGAAACAGTCATATCAGATTTATCACACAACATCAATGGCATAAATCATACACTGGAGTGGCTACATCAACAGATGAATTAGTTAAATGTTGCATATGGTATCAAATAAGCTCTCACTGAGGAAGAATGTGAAGATCTACTGTGAACACCTTAAATACAGTATGACTTACATATTCCTTTTTGAGGGCTGCAGAAGAGGATGAAAGAGGATTAAATCAGAAAGTACTATTTTATTTCTGATGAAATAAATGGAACTGGAGAATCAAGGGACCTATTTTCCATTAAAAAATCTAATATTTGATCGAATGTTGATATTTCTACTTTCGAGAGTTCAGTTTGTTTGGCTATCATTCCAAACTTCGAGAAAAAGTCATGCTTTATTTTGGAAATGTGTGACATTTCCAAAAATGTCACACAGAAAGGCAAGTCAAAACAGGACACAGTATATTTCAAAAGGTATAATACTAGCAGAATAAAAGTAGAAAAAATTAATTTTCTTTGAAATAGGTTCTCAAAGCAAGTTTGATCAAGAATATAAAGAGGTTTTTTTCAGATAAATATTTTGTAAAAAATAATTACCAGGCAAACAAATTATTTGGGAGAGAAAGCAGTCTGTTAAGTTCAGAATAGAAGATAATGCTCACTGACAAAGCAGAAACACAAAAATAGAAGAAAAAAAGAAAGAGTAGCAAAGAGTGGAATAAGGATTTTTGTTAATATTCTCAGGATTTAAGATGTCTGCTGATCAAAGTGAAGCCACAACTACTGACACAGTCATGTTTCTTATGCTGCAAGCCTTTCTCAGGTTAATGAGCAGTACAGAAATTGAGCAGAGGAGGTAATAACCCCTTGTTGATTTTCCTGGTAATGTTGAACTGCTTTATGTGGGAGCAAAGCAGCTCCCATCAGATGCTGGCTGAGGATGACACTCCCAAGCCAACAACAGTTGATGTATAGGCATACTCTTCTGCCTTATGCCCTGTCACTTGTAACACACCCTTAGTCCTCCCTGAAGTACACGATATGCTTTTTCTAGGTGCTGTCTACCTGAAGATTTACACAAATCCTGCCTTCATTCCTCTTATGACTTGCCTGCCTCATCCCACCACTAGTTCAGCTGTATGTAGTCAATGGGCCAAGCTCTGACATGACCCTGCTACATAACCTCTGAGGAAATTTCAACTCATGCAAGAAAAGAAAGATAAGGTTACAGACAAAACTATGACTGTGGAGGCACTTATCAGTAGTAGTTCAAGGTTGCAAAAGGAAGAGCACTAATATGATATGCCATAAAATCATTCAAGAAAGAAAAATAAAAAAGAAAGTAAAAGAAAGAAAAAAAAAGAATTAAAAAGAAAAAAATTAAAAACTGAAAAAAAAGAAAGCAAAAGAGAAAAAGGAAAAGAGAAAGAGAGAAAGAGAGAAAGAGAGAAAGAGAGAAAGAAAGGGAGAAAGGGAGAAAGGGAGAAAGGGAGAAAGGGAGAAAGGGAGAAAGGAAAAAAAAAAGAAAAAGAAAGAAAAATAAAGCATCTAAGCAACAGGCAAGGTATTTCCTGAAGGCAGCTGAGCATCACCCTTCCCCTTCTCATGCCTGGCCAGCAAGCAAGGACTCTTCAGGCATATTAATGTTTAATGTTTAATCTATTAGCTTTTTAAATACTAGTTTACTGCATATTTCTAAGTAAGAAACACATGCATATATATGTGTGTGTGAACGTTTAAGTGTGTATGTATCTCTCCCTCTGGAGAGTGTTTATTCATACAGCTGGGAGTGCCTCAACAAAGTCAATCAGGCTGATACAGGCAAGCAGTGTTATATTTAGAGAGAGCTGCAGGTGATTCTAATTTTTGTGTGCCTTCTGCATGTGTATATAAATATTCAGTGAAAGAAATGAGAAGGAATTCTGAATAAGCTTATTTTACTTTCATAGCATTAAATTTCAGATGGACAGCTGTCTTCTGGGACTTTACTATTACAATTGATCAAGACATGGAAAAGAAGGAATGGCATTTAGGCAATCTTATACATGAAAGAAAAAAAAAAATGATGCCATGCTTTTTGCAAACTGTGAGAATACTATAAAGTTCAGGCAGGAAGGAAAGACAAACTCTACTCTCAATTTCACTTCAAAATGGGATCTTAAAACATATACACGTGAAAATAGAAATCTCCTTCATGAGTGAGAGCACATAGAAATGATAGTAATACTATGTTGAACTTCTACCAAAAAATCATACTAAGCATTATGTGCAGTAATGCTACAAATCCTCACAATTTTTCTGAGGCGTACTGTATTATCTCCTCTTCCTTTTTGCTTTCCTACACAGTATTTTAAGTACAAAACCATATAGGTTTTCAAGGTCTGCATTATGCTTTTGTTATTAATATTATTAATTAAACTCGGGGAGGGTGTGTGACGTTTATGTGCAATTTGGAGCTATGGGTGGTAGTATGGAAATGTATTCCTAATACATGGATTTTCAAGAAGAGATTTGATTGTAAAGACTGGTATTTAGGTAAATAAAGCTACTTCACATTTTGCAACATACCTTAGTTTGTTATTTAATCTGATACTCATTTATTCATGTAATACCATTTAACACTAAAATGCTTCAGATTTGCTTCACACAGTAAATGTGCTTGCAGAGACAGATTTCAAGATACATATATTGGAAATTCATGTAAATCAAGGCATATAATGTAAGCACAAATGAATGAGATGGCAAAACAAAATTTCTTGTTAAGCATTCAGGCATGCCCAGCGAGAACTACACAATTATCTGCAGGAGCTGGTAGAATCTAGCTGAGTGAAATAGTGCAGCTATTACAAAATGTTGTGGTTCTCCCTGTTGCCAAATATGATTTTATGCTAAAAGCTAAGTTCAGAAAAAGTGAAGTTACCAAAGTTTAGCTTTTACAGATAATGCTCAGGTGACTTTTCTTACTATCTTACCATGGAAAGTCTAAAGTTTTGTATCTATTTCAATTTTAAATACTAAAATTTTCTAGATAGATGACAGTTCATTTTTTTATGTTCATACTACTTACTCTAAGGGGGAATAAGTGGCTGTTTGTGCCTAAACTTTAGTTGATTCTGGCAACTGGGGATTTATTAAAATAGATAAGCAGAGTTCAATTTGTGTTCACCCTAATGGATCAGGCCCCAAACAAACTACAGTGGCCACTACTGCTGGTTAGAGGAGGAAACAGTGAGAGTGTGCTAAGTTAATGCATCCAAGAAAGGTGTTCTCTTCCTTCTCTGAGAAGACTCTTCCAAACCTTATAGAAATAATGTGTCCTATTAAGGGTTAAAGTCTCAAAGGCAATGGGACCTTAAACACTTCCTGTTGAAGATATCTATCCATTAATTTAATCTGAAATTTAAAACTTAAGAGTCCGAAAGAAGAATCTATATGAGACTCTGAGATTTATGATTACAGTATATGGGACCAGCTGGGTAATAACATTTCTAGTTCTTCTTTTAAAGACTATAGATCTGTGGGTTTTTGTGTTGGGTGGGGACTGGAAGAGTTATTAAAAACTTAATGTATAACAAGATGTGGAATTAGAACTTGCCTCTAACTACCTGTTCTCAAGTACATGGATACTGCAAGTTTGTGAAACTACAGTTGCAAGGGTTTGGGGTTTTTTTTATCCTTAGCACATCATCTTCAATAGGAAGTGCCAAAAATAATCCAGTTTAGAGAATATATTCTGTTTATTAAGACATTCTATTAGAATGTAAAAGGGAAGTGTGAATTAACATCACCTATAAAATTATATAAAAGATACAGGGGGTGAAATCTCTTTCAGCAGCTATTTTCTGAAAGAAAGCTCTGACTTTAGTTTGCTGAGATGAAGAAAAAAAATATGGGCACATAACTTCAGAATAACGTCAGAAGTCTTCTAGGTTGAAAGTCTTCATTAAAATAAGGAAACAGGATTTATGACACATCTCTAACATAAATGGTGTTTGTTTCTTCCTTTCTTTCCCCGTTAGCCAGTTTAGACAGCTTTTTGTTTCACATGACTTTAGATGACTACTTAATCAATGTACAAATATTTTATCTTAACTTTTAAGATCAATATCTATATGATGGTCTTTTACTTGTTTCTTCTTCTGAAAGATACCAATGTGTTCCTGAGGCAATACTCCTTTATATTGACAACTGTTCATAATCCATTTTTTCCATTAGTATTTGAGGGATTTTTAAATGGACTGTAGCACAAAGGCTTCATGAATTTAGTGAAAAATGTTATTTTATTAACATAAATTTTGTCGATCCACTACAGTAATGTGTAAATGTCAGTCCATCTTCATGTTCTCTGAGATAGGATGTCATCTTGAAAATTCTTTTTTTAACTGCAACTACATTTTATATATATATATACTTAAATCTTGTGTCATTTTTGTATTCGTCAGACAAGAGGAATTATTTTTTTTGCCCCTCAAGATTTGTTGTAGACTACCCAAACATGGTACTTCTTCACTGTCTTTGAAAGCCTTCAAGATTCTGGACACCTAGCTAATATCAGATGACATGATTTCTTATTCTCTCATAATTACTGTGCAGTCCATGGAAGAAAAATCAATTTAATGGTTTATCTCTTTTCTTATTCTCTTTTACTCTGTGTCTTATTCCATCTTGAAATTTTCAACTTCATCCTTCACTGATCTCTTATTTTGCAGTGTTCAAAATCTTTTTAGAAATGTGGTTAGCATCTCTTAATACACATATCTATTTCAATTTTCTTTTTCCTTTGTAATATCCCCTTTATCTATTTTACTGTTTTTCATCATTCTTCTCAGATTTCTATTTTATCTCTCTCTGCATTTTTAATATCCTTTTTGTCTTTTTTAACATTCTGCTCAAGGTCTGCAACTCACAATTTTCCTTCTCATTGGATAACTCTTAAAGGAAGATGTATCTAGTAATTTTAGAGAATGTTTATTTCTGTTAAGTTGCTAATCATATGGCATTAAGTTATTCAGCATAAGCATTTACTGTAAAATTTTTAAAATACTAATTTCTTGTTAATTGATCCCTTCCTAAATATCACTACATTTATTTGTAAACCATCCCTTCAGATATGTCCTGCTTGATTTAAACATTCATTCTGGTATTTACTCATGCCTGACTGAAATATATTTGGACAAACACAAACCCAGTGAACACAGTACAATTTAACTTTTCAACTACTTCAGTTTTGTATATTGTTTCCACTATGAAAATGGAAACATTTATGTGGATCACTTTTTCTGTTTTCCGGGGCACATTGCTTCAGCGACTCCTCTCCCTTCCAAAACTCCCAATTTTAATATATCCATCTTTCATGTTTTCATTTTATACTATGTCTATTCCAATAAATGTCTGTGGTCCTAAAATCAGTCATAACCTAAACTGTATTATCTCAATAAACCATCAGTACTTATCTGAAAATATCATAGTCTTCTTTATATTTTATAGTGTTCAATTCATAACTTATCTCCATTTGTCACTCATAAGTATTTCTGTTCTTTCTGTGACACATTTCATATAATTCTCCACCATCATTCAGTCCATGTAACAGTTTTGACTTTAGCTCCCTAATGGACTGAAGGAAATGGACTCTTGAAATTCATATTTCTTTATACTATGAATAACTTTGGGGGGGGATTTCCATTCCTAAAATGAGGTTCCTTTCACACTATAGCTGGAAACATCATCTAAAATCTTCCTGCAAATCCTTCTACCGGTTCATACTCTGGGGGGTTATGCAGTTAATTTGTGTCTGTACTTAGAAAACTAATGGAGTTTCCAGTTCTTCATACTAAAGTATCCTTGAGGACTTGGATCTGACCTGTATCTTTCTAGTCTTGAAAAGATTTACGCATGGATAATGATACAGATATGCATACTCTCACTGAAACTCATGTAAATTATGCATATGGCTTTGCAGGATCAACATAATTCTTACATCTGCCAAACGATCTCTTTGTTGTGGTGGGTTTACCTCTAGTGACCTTGTCTGAGTGCCAGGTGCCCACCAAAGTGTTCTATCAGTCCCTCTCCTCAGCTGGATGAAGGTGGAGAAAATAAGATGGAAGCCTTGTGGGTTGAGATAAGGACAAGAAGAGGAAATTCACCAGTTACTGTTATGGGCAAAACAGACTCAATTTGGGGAAAAATTAATTGAATTTATTGCCAATCAAATTAGAGTTGAATAATGAGAAATAAAAACTAAATTTAAAACACCTTCCCCCCACCCCTTCCCTTTTTCCCAGACTTAATTTCACTCCCAAGTTCTCTACCTCCTCCCCACTCACGGGTACAACTAGATAGGGAATGAGGGTTGTGATCAGTTCATCATGTTGTTTCTGTTGAACCTTCCACCATTTTTAAGACAATTAACTATCTTCATAAAAGTTTATGGAGACTAACACCATGGCTTTGAATTCCATTTAGGGGATAATTCCATAATTAACTATCAAAAAGCACTTTTTTTTGCGACTGACATTACGTTTGCATTATATTATTAAACAGTGGCTACGAGGCACAAAATAAATAAGAATTTCAAACCTCTTACGGTGTTGGGATTTTTTTTAAGGAGTTTTGATATGGAATTTTGGGTGGGGTATTTTCCTCCCCTAGGATAGTCATATTTATTGGAGTACAGAGCTATTCTGACTATGTCTGGATAATTTCTGTTCAGAGACTGTTTATGCCCAGCAAGCTCACATCCATGTGAAAACAGCTGTATATACAACCATCTTTATGTATCAGCTTTTAGTCTTCTGTAAACTATCCAAACATATACAGTGAAACTATGAAAAAGGCAAAGAGTGGCAGGAATACTTTCAGCTGGTGGTAAATGTAAATTTTTTTTTCCACTGAAAGACTACATAAAAAGTAAGTGTATGCAAAGACTGATTTTTTTTTTTCTTCCTACTTACTGTATCTCTGAGACTGCAGTGTTCAGATTGTGTGGTCTGTTTACATATTTATTTTTAATTCTGCAGTTATGGATTTGCCAGTTATCACATAGAACACAAATAACAAGACTGATACTTCCTCCATGTTTGAAGTTTACTATGAATGTGGCTTCAAGTATTTATATTTACAAGCAACCCTTAATTTATGTTCATACCATGCATTTTAATTTATGAAACAGCCAGAGAAAAAAATAGTTATTCCAAAATCCATAATTGCAGCCTGGACCATTTAAATTATCTGAGTTCATGGCTGGTGACAGTTTGTTTCATCCAGTAGGTATATAGCACAAAAAGACTTAGTGTACAGGAAACTAAAAGTAGAGGAAAGTAAGAAATTTTAAGGAATCCACTACATATTGTAGCAGTGTACATTTACAGTAGCTTAAAATCTGCTCTTAGGCAAATAAGAGTGAGTCAATGAGTCAATGAATTAAGTCACAACAGCAGTCTTATTTTTATAATAATATTAAAAATCATCATAGAATTATCACAGTATCACAGGGTGTCAGGGGTTGGAATTATAGAAATATCTGGGTTGGAAGGGACCTCCAGAGGTCATCCAGTCCAACCCCCCCTGCTGAGAGCAGGGACATCCTCAGCTAGAGCAGGTTGCTCAGAGCTCTGTCAAGTCCCACCTTGAATGTCTCCAGGGATGGGGCCTCAGCCACCTCCCTGG
>JANIJG010012118.1:0-57549 GCA_024611175.1 Megaceryle torquata
CTAAACGTATTAAGTTAAGAGAAGTCTTAGTCCTTACTAGTTTTTTTAAAATGTTGGCACTTAATTCAAATGGGATGTTTTTTGTATTCCCTTTTTTTTTTTTTTTTTTTTTAATATATATATATAACTATGCCTTATTTATAATTTCACAAGATCTTTATCAGGAAGAACAGTTTTATATAATATTTACTATGCTACAATATAAAAGATAGTTTTACTGATACTAAACATTGGCAATAGGTCCATACTTTCTGACCTGAGGTGTCGCATCCCAGAGCCTTTGTACCAACTGATAGTGACTCATCTTTTTAATTTCTTACTGCACAAACAGCTCCTGGACAGTGTACTTTCAGTTTATGTAGGAGGTAGAGTATGAAATTACTCTGGCTGCATCAGACTCTTCCATTCATAGACTGGACCAAATTTGTGTCCTGGTTGTCTCTGTATCCTCAAAGAGCCTCTTGTCCTGCTTCTTACTCAGAATGGCTTAGCTGAGCATCTACAAGCAATGTGTAAAATGTTTTTTGCAATACAGTCTCACCTAATCCACATACGGATTTAGAAGATAATTTGGGGCATTCTCTGCTAGCTGAATTTTGTCTCACAGTTAATGGGCAGCACTGGGATCTTATAATGCTGTTGAAGTTTAAATACATTGTTTTAAATCCACCTTGCTGACTAACTATCATTGACTTTTCAGATAAGCAGGAAGTGCTTCTTATTTTTTAAGTAGATCCTTTTTGGTTGAATTAATTGACATTCAGTGCCAAGGAGTAATAAATTGTCTGTTTTCGTGTTTATTACTGAGCAATAATAACCTACTAGTCATCCAAATAAGGATGTAATTGTAAGAATTTTAGCAATGAGCTGCAAAACATTGAATTATGAACTCCTGTTTAGCCGAGCAGGTTGTGAATGGATATGTGATGCATATGCTGCCTTACACCAGTGGCAGTATTCGGACGCATTCTGGGGTAATAGTTAAAGAAACAAAAGATCTTAAGTCGTGTTTCTTTCTTCAACTCAGAAACAGGTTTTGAAGAAGATATGTTTTATAGTCTGATGAATGGAAAGCACAGCTGTAACAAAGTGGGGAGGTTTGGCTTTGGGATTGTGGGCTTTTTTGTTTTCTGTTTGTTTTGTTGTTTGGGGTTGGTGGTTTTTTTAGCTGTAATGCCAGTCAAATAGTCAGAGGAAATTAAGAACAAGGTATTGCCCTTTTTTAGTTTTGGATAATGGAGTCTTCGTTCTAGTTGTTTGGGCGTGGGTTTGTTTGTTTGTTTATTTTGGGGTTTTGTTTGTTTGGTTTGGTTTGGGTTTTTTTTGTCCTTAAGGGAAAAAAGAATATGGAATTAACTGCTATATACAGCCCTTGTGGAAGGTACTGTGTTAAGCATGTGGAGAAGCAGGAGCGAAGCCTGTACTGTCGCCGTGCATGCAAAGTGGGCACAGTGAGCAAGAACACCAGATAGTTTTATGCTGTTGTGTTGTTTGGGGGAAGCAGTGTAAGCGTTAGGAACAGAACAGTCTTCTCTTGCTCATCCTTGATCATGTGAGGCTTTTGCGGGTGCAGTGATACCAGCTATTGTAAATGCTTCCAACGCCAGAGGAGCCCAGAGAATCTTTTAGTGCAGGTTTGAGTCTAGGCTGCCAAATTTTAGGGTCGCGCCTTAACGTTGTGAGTCATCTTCTTAGATCAGTGTGCATAGGTACAAGAGGAAATAGAGCCTGTCTCCATGTTTGTTCTTCTGTACGTGGTTGGCAGAAAATTGAGAATGTTTAGTAAAGTCGCTTTTCCTAAACTAATGAAGTTAGGAGTGTTGCTTCTGTTGTGGTTTTGAATGGCGCTGTACAGTCCTACATGTAAACTATTTTGAGGAAATGTAAGTTTCAAGAGGTGTGAATAAATGTATCTAAGTGGAAACTACAGATTTTGTTTTGAAGGCGTTGTTAAATGGTAGTGTAGGGCTTACATGTAAACGCATGAAAAAAACAGTTACATATAGAAAGTCCTATTAAATGTAAACAAAAGATTTTTTCCAAAGCTTTTTGCAAGTATATGTTGAGTAGTGATTTTACTAATTTCTCTTTAAAGTGCAGCTATCTACAGTGAAAGGAGTTGCCATAATAGTGCGCTCCAACATTGTACCACATACCAAGAAAAAAGGAAGCATCTTTTTCAATGAACAAAAATAGCTGAGTGTTGAGAAAGGCAGAATATTTGATGCTAAAATATAATAGTGACACTAGAGACAATTTTTTTCATCTTGAAAATAAAGTTCACTTTACTTGCTATGCTTATCTTGTTAATGTTACAGGAAATTCCGTGTCTGAATCGGATTCTGGGGGAAAAATAGGTGTTGGCTTTACACTGATTGAAACAAAGTAGCAAAGGTAAATACTAAATGCATCGCAGTATATAAAAGTACATCCTTTAGGGAGGAATGTTACACACTTCTTACTTGCAACATTAAATGAGTTCTCTGTACCAAATTGAAACACGTGATACACATCCTAAACACCTAAGGAATATTTAAAAAAATCAGGTCTCATTAAAAATGCCTGTCAGTGCACACTGTTTGCCTACCTCTGCTCTTGCTGTTCTTCACCATTACTGAAGAATTAGACACAGAAATATAATTTTTAATCTAGTTCATATTTACGTAGATTGCAGGTTTGGGTTTGTGTGTGTGGGTTCTCAGTGTAGTTGGTATTGGTTTTGTGCCTCTGAAAGAGGCACTTAGAAAGTCATGGTCCATCAGGGATTGGCAAGACTATACCCTGGAACGTAAACTTTCTCTTAAGGCGTGTTTTTTTCTCTTTTCTTGACATAGTTTTCACACAGAGAAAGTGTTTTTATCACTGTCTGTCATTTTAGAGATAGTGAGCTACAGCTGGTGTACTGGTTTTGCATCAGAAAATACAAATGTGAACATCCACATATCCAACCAATAATAGGGTAGGGAAATAGGTTTTTCTTCTATTTTAGAATAGTTGATTATTAATGAGTCTCACAAAAAAATAATTGTTTTGGCAGAATCCTTCCAATTATGGGGAAATCTTAGTCAGATCTTACTTTACAGAAGAATATTTGACTGAGTTGAAGCATTATACTTGTAACTATAGCTGTAAGTAAACACAACAGTACTGTGAAAGTAGATCTGTAGTTTTAATGATCTTTTAACAGTTAGATTTGTCTGTGTGTTTGTTACATGTGTACAGATACCTAAAACATGATTGATTTTATGTAAACATTCATGTGACACATGAAGGTCTGCTAGTCATGAAAGTACAGGAAATTTCCATGGTGAATGGCTTCAGTCACCAGTCCTTCTGGTTTGGGAACATGTGGCCTAAATATCAGCTAAAAAACACTGGCAAATGCTACTGAGGGAAACTGATCATTATTGGAAGTGAAGCAATAGAGAACAGATTTTTAAAGAAAGTGGACTGTTCAGAGATAGGTGAGTATCTATAAGATGATCAAAAATTCATATTAGCTTTACTCCCTTTAAGATCAATTCTTATCATCCCTTTGGACTTCATCATGCATCTGTATCTCTGGAAAAATTCTTGAGAATAAAACCTGTATCTAGGTATTTCAGTTAAAGTGTCTGAAATTAGAGTGTATTAATGTGATTAAGTCTTTTCAGGGAAGATTTATGGGATGTAACCTATTAGGTAGATTATTAATAATCTAAAAAACAAGGTACATTAACAAAGATTTGTATATAGCCCTGTCCACAAAAGGATGATTTTTTTTTTTGATTTTTTTTTTTTTTTAAATTTCCCTTCTGAGAGGTGAGCTGGCTTCGGTTATCTCCCTGCATAGAGACTAACCTAAATCTTCTCCTTTTCCATTTCCCTCCAGCTACTTGTTGAGGGCACAGAGCAGTCTGAGAAAAAGTCTCTTAGGGCAGTGCTAAATTTGGAGGTCACAGCTTTATTAACCAATGCTGAAGTACAGGGTATTCCAGTGCAAATCTTAGCTGACACCAATGGCCCCACCTATGGAATAAAGAAGAAGCTGTGCGGCTGTCTCTTTCAGCTTTCCTACCTGCTAAGGGATGCTGACTGAAATCCAGAACATTGTCACCTTCTTTCTTCTGTGGAACCTACTTGAGGTTGAGAGATGACATGAGAGTGGAGCTGCACAGAACATATCTTTTCAGAAAATTATGTCAGTGGTCAGGACCTGTGCCAAAGTAGCTCACTGTGCAGTAGAACTTGCTGCAGCATTTTTCCAGGCAATCAAAGTCACAATTATTTCAGTAATCCTTCTAAAAGGAAGCCTTCTGGAAGGTGGAAATATCTTCATGGTGCTTTGACCGTTTTGTCATTGCAGGGCAAGGTAGAGAAGTAGTCTCCTTTAGATCATGACATCAATAACCAACATGCCATCCAACAGTAACTGATCTTACTGTCACAGGAAAAAGCTCAAATAGCAAATCCTGAGTGGAACACTTGTCACTGCTCTCTTCCTTCTGCTTCTTTAGGATCATTCCCTAGCAAGGTGCTGCCTCTTGCTTCAGGAGCCTAGCTATAAAAACAGTCTCCCTCTATCTCTGGGGCATGAAGAGGTGAGAGCGGGAGAACAATACAGGAAAAATGTGACCTGAATATTGCCTCTCCTGCCCTGGGGCGTGTCTTTTCTCTTTCAAAAGCTTACTTATGGCCTTTGGCTCCACCACTGTATCACTGTTACTAGGGTGACTGCCTATGAGACCTCCAGCCCTGCATTCTACCTCAGAGCAGTGGAGAGAAGGGCTGGCAGCTCCTCTTGGTATTGTGCTCCTTGTTGTATTGCCAGTGAGGATTACTAACTAATGAGTTGAATGAGAAAGACCTTTCACAAGCAGCTGTCACTGCTAGAGAGAAGTTGTGGTGAGAGGTGAGAGGAACCTGTGGATTGCCTGTGGAGTATTTATTCTTCTATTGAAGCTCTAATTACCTAACTGGAACTCTTCTTCCATCTGCCCAGCAATCCCAGGGGCCCTCCATAGGTTCCTCTAGTTCAGCTGGCTTTCTGTATCAGCTACCTCCAGGCTTAAATTGCTTTTCTTTTTCCTGCATTGTTCTTTAAAGGAGCGGTAATCACTTCCCCCTCCCTGTGTTTCTCAAACCGTCTAAAATATAAACCCTCAATAGATTGCTCTTTTATTGAGCAGCTTATGCATTTCCTCAATGCCTGTCACTCTTTGCCCATAAATTTCACTGAGTATTGCAGTTTATACATTGTCAGTTCTGTAGATCTTGAACTTAGTGTGCGTTACAAAATTAAGATTTATAATTGTACCCCAGTTTAAGGCCAGCTTCTTAATGGCCTTTTCCCATCTGCACAAGAGTATTGGGGATAGGGAGAGCCGTGTCACTGTGTGTGCCTCAGCAGTCTTCGTGGGGAAAGTTGGAATAGAGATTCTGTTGAGACTTTCAGAATAGATGGTCATTCTCTTCTTCCCTGGTGATGCCATGCAAAGGAGACGGCCAGCTACAATACTTTTCAATTCCCTTGCTCTTATAGAAAAAAGCAATTGAGGTGTGGGGGTTGAAAAGCTGCTGTGGTACTGCCTTCCTTTGACAAAGGTTTTTCATCTAGCCCCGGATACCAGAGTCTCTGATTATTAAACATATCTTGGCCACTAGAACGAAGTGTTGCAAGTTCTCTATATAGTCAGACTGGGTTAGCGCTACTCAGACTGAAACCTGGTGGGTATTCAAAAAATCTTTAAGCAGTTTCCATGGCGGGGGGGGGCGGAATTCACCTCTGTAAATTGTAAAGCACGTGTACACCTAACTTGCAATGTAACAATACTTAGATATAATGACAGATAACCCTGCATTAGGTGTGTTTGAATATTAGGGTCTGATCCTGTGAATAGTCATTACTGTCCTGCTGTATTCAAAGGACTGCTGTATGAGAAAGGCGCACCTGCTTATGGCAAGCTCAGCTAGAATGTGTTTTTCCCACTGTTGTCCATTTGCAGTTCAGTTTAATTGATGTATCTGAAAGAAGGACGCTTAGAAGATGGTTAGATGTCACTTAAATTTTGCTAATGAAATGCTGTTTAGTACTTAGTAGGCCATAACATTGGCACAGCAGAACCCATCATTTGTACTTAGCAAGCTTTATTTTCAAAATAAGCATTAATAAACATAGATATCTGAGCTTGAATTTGTGGCAGTTGAATTTAATGGGTGCCTCACAATGACTGTAGTGACTTTGGATCGAACCTAGCTTATACACCAGCAACTGACAAGGTTAAAGAAAAAACTGTCAATAGTTGGTTTAAGATTTTTCTCCATTTAGGCAGTGGAAACAGAAGTAAAACCGGGCACTCTCCTGGTAGTTCAAGAGCAGCTATGTGTTAATCTGTTGGTGTCTTGCCTTGTTTGCAAAAAAGAATATTGGCGGGCACAGCAGGCTGGAAGGATGATGGCTGGTGTGCTGTTTCCTGGGTCCAGGTGGTGAGCTAGCAGAAATGTGGTTTAAAATCTTTCTTGCTGTCTTCCTTCTCATTTCACTCATCTCCTCAAAAATGAACTGTAGCACAGCTGTATTTTAAGCACCAAGACACAAGCTCCCCGACCAATGGTTATTTGACTTGGTTGGGTCAGTTCATGAATATTTGGAGCATGTATTCCCCAGTTTTATTATGAACAGGTCTGTCGGTGTCGGAAGTCACAGTATGCATATCACTGTGTATTTGAAAATAATGCTTTCTATGTCAGGTCGTTGAGTGGTGAATTTATCCTATTTATGTCATGACCCTAAAAGGAATCTGTTTGGCTGGTGGTACTCTTTCTCCCTTCCCTGTTCCTTCCTACCCCTTCCCTACCCTGTTCCCCTTAGCTAGGACATTGATGGGTAAGCTTTTACAGGTATAATGTTTGTAGTTGACTGATTACCTTATTGCCAGAAGTTGTATGAATAGTTGGTGCCATTTTTTTCTGTTGTGTATGAAATCTTATTTGTGTCTGCTACTAGTAGATTATAGCTAAATGCTGAATGTTATGAATGAATGTTTATTTCCACTTTGATTACTTTGGAAGTCCATAGTGCTATTACTCATTTTTCCTACTTAGCAGTTATTCGACATACTGGTTTGCTCCCCTAGTAAATCTATAATAGGTTTTTGTATTATGGAAAACAATCCTTCCTTTAGTAGGGAAGCAACGGTGTTGGATAAACTAATGCACTGAAAAATAGGTTTATTCTCCACTTAGAGAAAGGGCTGTGTGGTCCTGCAGATAAGGGTCTGGATCCATTGCCTCTGAACAGCAGACAAAATTCTGCTGGTCACTTCACCCACTCAGCTTACAAAATGTTCTTTCCATCCAGACCCGCTGTAGTAGATTCATTTGGGAACTGGATTTACTGCCTGAAATGTATTAGCTTTGTGGACAGATGCATGTCTCTAGGTTTGCTAATTGCACACCTTTTGCTGTCATGATTTTTTTTTTAATTGCAAATGTTTCAATTAGAAAGTGTTTTGGAAGATGATAGAAGTTGGATGAGGTTCCAGTAGTGTAGGAGGGAAAGAAAAATTAATCCGTTTTTTAATTTCAGATAAACAGATTTATTATAGAGGCTATCTTCTCCCTTTGTGATTAGTCTGAACATGGACAACAGTCTTCTGCAATAACTGAAATGGCTATATCATATTTAAATACATCGTAGCTAGTTGGCTTGTTCACTAATTGCTTTTTGCATATTATGGGACCATATTCTTCTTTCAGTTACTGAGGCTCAGGTTCAGTAGAATAATGAGTGTCCAGTTCAGCCCTTCTCCTTAAACTTGTACAAGTTTGAAATCCTTTGGAGAGTAGGGCAGATGTACTCCACTGGTGGGCACGACTATGTCGTACGTTGCAGAAGCACGGGTGCTTTTTCCAAATGAAAACTGGGTGGCAGCACTAAAATCCCGCTGTCATCTTGTTTCCCATTTCCTTGCTATCTTTGAAGATCTATGTTGACTGAAAGCTGGAATTCTGGAATGCAAGAGGTGAGCTCCTCTTACTTCTGGGACACACCTGGCATGGACTATTTAATTCTTCTGTTTATCTTAGTTTTGAGGTCTACAGGACTTCTCAGACCTTTTCATCTTTCTCTTCTTCCCACCTCCCGGCAGGAATTCCACCCCAGAAAGTTTATTAGTTCTTTTCCACAGTTTCCACTGTGCTTCACTGCATCTACGCTTTGCACAACTCTGATTTAGGACTTCCTTACAGCTTGAAATGTTTTCAACAAGAAAGATTAGGAGAAAAAAAAAAAAAAAGGAGTTTAGAAATTACAGAAAACTAACAAAACCAAACCCTTAAATCCCCTTTCAGATGTTAACAGTAGTAAAGTATTAGAATAGTATATCTTCAGAGGCTGTGAAATCTTCACCGTTACTGCTGTTACAGTACAGACCAGACAAACATCCATCTCGGATGATAGCATTACCATTGATGCCGTCTTGCAGTTAGGGGACAGAACAGACAGCTTTGCAGTGGGCATCTCTCCCAGCTGTCTTTTTCTGTAGGGCACTGGACTAGCACTTTATTATAGAAATGGATGGATCTAAACAGGTGTCTACCCAAAACCCTCTAGCTTTTTCCCAAGTATGTTTCTTAGAAACTTTTTTTTTTTTTCAAGTTACTGAACTGAAATTTTGTGTTACGACAAGGAGGAACTTGTATAACTTGAAAATGCACGATAGCAGTTAGTGCTAGTTATGTATCTATGTATCTATGCATGCACTTTTAAGGTTTTGCAACTTGGATACAAAAATCCTTGTGACTACCAAGTTGGAGACAAAACAAAAGTTTAACAAAACCAACAGCTTTTGTCAAACTGTTGTTGCCTTTTAAGGCTCCTGCCTAAGCAAGCCCTTAATGTATAGAAAGAGGCTGAGAGGAAGAGCGAAGTAGCTGTTTCAGTGAGCTGTTCCATAAGTGCTGTAACAACCTTCTAACTCCATAGTTGAAATTTTGCACTGATGTGTTTGTATATTCCAGGCAATTCATTTGAATTTATGTATCCTAAGAATAGCACCCAAGTAGCTAATGAGACTTCAACAAATACCGTGTAAAGAAAACAAAAATGTCCTTATTTGGTAAACAAACCTGGCACGAGAGAAATAAAAGCACACAAAAGTAGATCATGCTTTAGATCGTATAGAAGAATTGTGTGGAGAGGATAATAGGAGAAAAGTCTTCATAGTACTCCCTAGAATACACATGAAATAGAGTAAGATGAAAGATTTAAGCTATAATAGCTTTGCCAGGGAATGCCCAGCCTCTCTCCTTGTTTCCTTGTATTGCATCAGTACTGATCTTTTTAAATGTGGAAATAGGTGCCCTCTGTGACTACTACTGCATCAGTGCTACAGAACGGCTCCTTGAACTCTGAATTCCCCTGAGGTATCCCCAGATGCCCTAGATACTGTCAAGGCTTTACCTAGAAAACAAAACGGTTCAGAAAAAATGACCAATCTCCAGGCTGCCATAACCTTCCTGCGTGCATTTATAATATAAAGTACAGTGGAATTAACAAGTAAAATATTGAATATTGTCTCTTTTAATGCTGTCCTTTGAAATTAATGGTAATGATGATTCTCCAGTTTGGGGAATGTGGTAGTGCCTTTCTAGTGACTAATAGCTTCAGTCAGTAATGTAATAGATTTTTGCAATGTGATAATGAAAAAAATTCTAATGAAGGTCAGATAGCAAATGGCTACTGAATCGTTAGTTTTAAAAATCTGTCTAACTATGCAATAATTTTTTCAGGATTTGTTAAGGAGGCTTTTTCACCTTGATGAGAAAGCTGCGATCATTACAGATGTTTCAGTGAATTTGCTGGAAGAGCAGACCTAATCTGTTAGGCTCTTGGAGAATTGATGCATGATGTCAAAGCCCAGTTCAGTTTTCAGACTTTTTAGGTGAAATGTCATTGTTGAGCCTGACAGTTAAAACAGGACAGTATGAAGTCTCATTTTGCTGCTTTACTTAACTGGTTGAATTGCCATCACAGATAACCCGATGCAAGTGACTATGTTTTCTAAGTCTGTAGGTGTTTTTGTTTGTAGTGTCATTAGTTGTTGCAGCACTGGTGGTGTATGGAGTGTAGTGGTTGTTTCGTGATGTTGGGTTAGTGGATGAGGCTTTTTGTGTTATCCGGGTAGAGGACTTTTACAACAACACTGAAAGGAATTCATTGTGTCTTAGAACGTCTTGTAAACACGTTTATAAACTGTGGTTAAAATCAAAGGTGTTTTCTTTTTGTAGATTTATTTTCTCATTTGAATCTGTGAATCATTCATCTGTCATCAGCCAGTGGTGTTTCTGTAGTAAGTGAATTTCCATTAGCTACCAGAATATTTTTTTTTTTATATAGCATACTGATTCCTATTATGGCCTAGTTATGTTAGCTACAGAATGTTCATCTATGAAGCATTGCATAACTGTGATTAGTTCTCTGAGTAATAGAAAGTAAACACAGAATAAAAGTTAAAAAAGTCTCAAATTTTTAAGTGTTTGAAAGAAAAATTATGAAACTGCCTTCTCATGTGAAGCAGTATTTTAAATTGAGGGTGATGCTGCAAAAATACAGTTCAAGTTAAGACTTTGTAGAGAATCTCACATCAAATCTGGGCTGCTCAGAATTTATTTGGGACAAAACACGCCACCATATAGGTTGTTACTTTGTTCCCGTGTTAAACTATTAGATTTGCTGTATAACTACCAATTCCTTCAAAAAAAGTAAGCACGGGGGCAGTTCAAGTTTCTGATTTCTGATTGGGTGAAGATGGAAGAGAAAGACTGAAGCAAATTCTTGTTAAGAGGCCTACAGAGTTATTATTGAATCAAATCATTCTATCATGTCTGAGCTTTTTCATAACAAAATGGTAATTGTTGCCCTGTTTAAGATCTGTATGTGAAAACTGGAAAAGCATACAGATACTGACATTTTTTAAGAGGTGGTAAAGCTTCATAGGGTACTAAAAGGCTTCTAGGGACTGATCTGGGAAAAAAAAAAAAATTCTATTTAGTATGTAGGAGAAGGGCTTACATATTATTTCAAAATTTCAAACCAAACCACAGCGTAATACAAAGTACAATGCAATACTCAATTATGCTACACATGCATAATATTGTTTAAAGATTCAATGTTTTTAAATTAAAAATAAAACAGGTTAGAAGTGCTGTGGAAAAAAAATAATCTGTGTGCATTTAACTGCTAAACCAAAACTAGGCAAATAAATACATGCAGTTTATAAGTCTTAAATTACTATGTCAGAGCATTCAAAAAGTACTCTTAAAGCTTTATTAATTTATTTTTGCATTTTCTAAATCATTTGTCTCTTTAATTTACTTCTCTGTTAGAGTTTCACAACACGCATTTTGGGGACAAAATTTATTCTCATTCATCTTCAGTGTAACAATTAATTTTGCGTAATGACTGTTAAATCCTTGATTATGTTGTAGGAAAAATGTTATCAAGTTATCTAGCACCTTGTTAGAGAAAGAGTAGCTGTTGTGTTGTTCACGCGTTCACTGTGGTGCATATGGAGCTTTCTGAGGTAAGATGTTAAGAAGGATGTTTGTGTATTGTTCAGGTGCTGCGCTGATGGTTACAAGCTCATAGCTGATGGTAGGTACCTTTCATTCTTGCAGCCATGCAGAGTTACAGGAATGCAGGTTAGAGGACAGAGTTAATGGTCCTTCTGTCTCTGACTTGGTTATGGTCCTAATCTCTGTAATTGTTCTTCTCTGATACAGACAACTACAGAATTTGCTTTGTTTGTTGAGCAGTACACACAGCTTCCTAATGACCAAGGCATGTCAAAATCAATTGCATAACATGGTGTTGTCATCTAATATTTACTGTTTGCTGGTGCAGCCCGAGCCAGGCATGGGTGTTGGCAGAACTGCTCGAGTCAGTTCTGTGCAACAGCAGGATTCACCTTGTTCTGATCTCTGTTGCCTTTATAATAAGAGACGTGGCTGCTGTGCTGCAGCCGGGGGTGTCTTGCCTTCTAACGGATCTGTGACCTGAAGTACTAAGTGAACAAATTACGCTGATTCAGAAGGGTAGGAGGATTTGTTGTGGGGGTGAGTTGTTTTCTCCTCTCACTTCATTCAGCGAGTGTTGGTCCATCATTGCTTTGTTGGTATGGTACCCTATGTGAGAAATTCAAGAGGGGATGCCTAATACCTGAGAGCAGATTTTTAAAATTTGCGTTCTGTGTCAAGATGACAGAACGTGAGAAAATGTGATGAGCGTTCTGTTTTAGGCATTACCTATCTCTCCAGGTGTGAGCATATTGTCTCTGACAGCAGCCACTTTGGAGAAAGTGCATGTGATGGTTAGCTATGCATGGGTGTGCCTGTGCATCTCCAAATTGTGTGTCTTGCGGACAAACTTTGTAAACCAAAGTGTGTTGTCACTGGTCTTTCCTGAACAGTTTATGAACTTTTCGTACTTGCTCCCAGTCTATTTGCACTTTGAGTCCTGGGCTTTTCCAAGCTGTAGGGAATAATGAAGGAAGGTTTATTCCATCGTTCATTGCCATATTCTCTGGTATTGGGCTTTCTGTTTATTGCATGTTCATAGATGTGAAAGACTGCAGCTCAGATAGTTGTACTTTAACAACCTTCCACAACCGAAAATGAAAGCTTCCTTTTAGCTGTGATTTCTCTCTCACAAAGGATGTCACTGTAGCAAACACCGTAAATGGATTTAAAAATGTGAATCTCACCTGCAGCCAACTCTTCTGATTTATCTTAAGAAAATGAGGTATTTCTTTATTCTAGCCACTTGCAAGTATCATCTAAAATTTACACACTAAGCACATAATTTCACAGGAGTTTGGTCATAAAAGGTGTGTGGTTTATCACCTTGGTGATGAAGGTGATGAAGTTAAGAAGGAAGTTACAAAAAAATATGATATGAATTCTGTATGTGAGTCAGACTCCAGGTACTTTGGATTTCTTTAATTCTTTCACAGTTCACAGAAAATACGCTCTCAAAGAGACTGTATTTCGTAATACTTAAAAAAAAAATAAAAGAGAGAGAATAATCTATGATAGCTATATTGAATTTTTAAGTCAGCTTTGATTCCTGCCCTGCTGAATAGAAATGAGCAGCCTAATGTGGAGTCTCAGAATGCTTAGCAAGTGGTGTTCAAACACCTGGTGTTACATCTAAATATAGGGCAAATAGCTCTGCCTCAGACTCAAGGAAAATGGATTAAATCCGGTATTAAATAAACCACTACAGGTCTGGACTTCCCTGTCCTTTGTATATGAACAATAAAGAGGCTGGGTGTACTCCCTTCTTGTAAGTTCTCTATTGTTTTCTTCCAAGTCACTACTCTGTTGTTAAATTCCTTCAGTGTTACCAGTGTATTATGCTATTATCGAGTCTATTGGTTAAGAAGAGGCAAGGAGGCATCTGGGCCAGATCTTGGCAACTCGCACCCCTTCGATATCTAGGAATTGTGAATAGTATGTTAAAGTGTTTTCTTTTATAGCTTGTGCTTTGTGGAGATCCATTAGTAACCCTCCATTTGGGATGTGCTGCTTCTGACTTGATTCATCAAGTTCAATATTAATTTCAAGTCACACAAAGGTATCTTCCATTCATACAGTTTAAATGTCTTAGTGTTTTCAAATAACTTTATTATGTATGATAACGCTTTAGATCTCTCTTTAATGGTAACACTTCATTCCCTTCAGCATATTAATAGCACATAGATACAAAGTAGATGATGGCAGCACTTGCCATTCGGTTCTAGGTTGCATAGTCTTGCGTGCTCGGGAGTCTTCTCCGAACTTCTGCTGTTTAGTTCTATGGATGAGATAATCTGCTGGTACAGCTCAGGAGGAACAGTTCAGCTTTAAGTCTGTTAAATTACAGCTTTGAAAATCAGGTAAAATCGCACATCTTGACCATAGTTTTCATATTACATGGGGAAAACAGATTTTTCAAGTCTCACGTTTCTTGACCTGCAGACATCCACAGCCAGTTTTGCATTGTCTTCAGGAAGGGAATTGCATATGCTCTCAGCATATGCAAGAAGCTTCACCATTTACTTGCTTGGAAAAGAAGCAAGTACTCACTATTTGACTAAAGAGGGTATATTTTGGTACTGTCTTTTATGCATAAATTTGGGAGATGAAGAAAAAGTTTCGCTTTTGGATATCCTTTCCCGTATTTATGAGACATGATCAAGAAGCTAACATTTCATGGTCTCGCTATGTTGACTGTTGTAGAAGATATAAAGGATTGCATCCCCATCTGGTCATTTGATGGAAACTTGCTGAAGCTTTAACAGTTGTTTTAGATTGTACAACACATCACAGCTTTGAGAGATCTTCCTCAGCATTATTGTGCTATCTGATTGAGTCTGCATTTACTAGAGATTACAGCTCTGATTATATAACCAAGAGATACAGGCAGACAGATAATAATGAAAATCCTTTGTATTATTTGGCTTTGATTTTGTTTTGTTGTGGGTTGTTTTGTTTTTCTTTCCACTCCCAGAGCAGAGTTGAATATTTAAGCTGAGAGAAAAAAGTAGAACACAGGCTTAGGAAACGACGACTGTAAATTGTAGTTAGAAACTGTATACATTAGTGTTCTCGAGAAGATATGTCGCCTTTACTGTGTGTATATATGTATTTGTGTGTGTCTGTACATGCATACGTGGAAAGGCTTACAATGCAGATGAACTGAGGAATGACAATGGGAGTATTTTTTCTATAAAATGTTGGTGGTTATTTCTTAATTCTTAATCTTTATCTCACCGTTTTTTTTCCGGGTGAAGATGGAAGTGGTAAGTAATTGTTTTGTAGTGGAAGAATTCAAACTTCATTAGCAAAATGCACAGGAATCTTCTTTGCCATCTTACTCATTATGAAAGTAGGATTTTAAACATAGCAACATTAATTAAAATTAACTATAGCATTCTAATTTGTTGACTATATTTATTCAGAACTCTATTAGTGTAAAACAATTAATAGTAAGTTGAACTTCAAAGTGGATAAGAACGTCATTCTAAGCTGTAATAGCTTAGTGGATGAGCATATTGTCCTAAATTGGCTTAGCTACGTCGTTAAATGGTTGCTGTATACAGTGCACGTAATTATCCGATGACTGAATGCAATTAAACGTATCGCTCTTTTAGGTACGCATCACAATATTGTAGCAAACGTTTCCAAATGTTCTAGCTGCAAAAAATCGTTTCAAGCACTATCTTTAAAAGTGTTCTTTGGATGAATTCTAGATCTATTTACAAAAATATACAACTGAAAGGATTTGACTTATTTCCCAAATCTAGGTTTGCAGATATGTTTACTTTTTGGCAACATTTCTTTTCATTTGTGCCGGTAGAAAAATTATTTTATGCTTTGTTCAATAGTTTAATTCTCTTCCCATACACTTTAACTTACAGAGGATTTGCATTCATAACACATTTTTCCATTTAACATGCTTTATATTGTAGTAGGAAATGGAGAAGAGAAATGGCCAGACTGTTTAAATATTCAAATAAATACTTGTTTGTCCTGTGAGTTACATTTGAATTCATACTTTTTTTTTTCCAAACTGCTAAGTGCAGTAAGGACACAATCCAATGATGAAGTAACCAATTTTGTACAATAAAAATACGTTAGCGCACACTTAAAAATAAATCTGTGTAGGAAGGGTATTTTCTCTTTACTTCTGCATTAATGTATCTGGGAAGGATATTTTCTCCTTACTTTTGCATTACAACCAGATGCACACAGGCACACAAACGTATCTATTTATCTGCCTATATTTATAAATATGAGCCATTCCTTTCAAGCCATAGTAAGACTGTGTATGTAGTGGGAGCAGTCCAAGGCAGAAATAGTCTGACTGAAAACAGCTGTTGGCTCCTGGTTTCCCCACTTGCTCTCTGGAGAAATAATATGTTTCTTATCTCCAGACAGTAGTTGATTATTTTCTCCTACGCGTTCTTTGGCTGTTAGTGGGCTCATGGATGAGATGAGGCAGAATCACAACACCACGTGTCTCTACTTAACTCCAAGAGAGAGGAAATAGTGTCCTTTGTAGCCTGTTCTTTCCCGTCAGAAAGCCAGCAGCGGCCTACACTGGGGAGTAAATAATTCACTCTCTCTGACCTTCTGAATGTAAAACAAGCAATATTATCATCCTCATTTGCGCTTCTTTATTATTTACTATAGTGATAAAATTGGACGTCCACAGACAGGTTTGAAATGCTGTTGTCTTGGATTCTGCATATGTACAAACTGGTAGCAGTTACCAGGAGGATGAGGTTTCAGTGCTGAGATGACCCTCTCCTGTGGCACTCTGGGGCTGAGGTCTGTTGCTTGCTACCTTGCTGGATGCCCCAGTACAGTGGTGCTTCACCCCCACTCTCCGGACAGTGCTGGCTGCTCTGCTGTTCCCTGGGATGCCGGCTCCCCTCTGGCCCGCAGGGCTTTTGCACAGGAATGTTCAGTCTCCATTTTCATGCATTACCCTGAGGAATACCGTGTACTATGGAGTTAATAGAAGTCTTACCTCCTGCCTCGTTTCGTAGACTGCCACGGCCTTGACAGGGGATTATTTTGTGTTTAACCTGCTATCTTGAAATCACCCTTAGCTCAGGTCAGGCAAAGGACAAAATGTCAACTAAAAGTACTTGCAGCATCCAAGCAAAACAACGCAAATGTTGCTGCAAAGGGTACGAGGAGAAAGATTCTTTATCAGTTTTTAACAAAATAAATTCAGGAAGTTCTCCTTCATCTTCTTAATATCAGGTGACCTGTAAGTTTTCCTGACAGTCTCTCCTTTTGCATCCAGTATGATTTAAGATGCCTGTTGTAGAGAACAATGTCATGGTGAAGTGCAGCATTTACTGGCAGTCTGCTTGTGAGGTCCTAGGCCTTAAAGGAGAAAACTCTTTTCTTTCTCTCCAAAATGGGTTTATTTTCTTATACCAGAAAATAGTGTAGGTGCTTCCATAAATGAGTGGGTTTTGTCACTTTCTTGAAGATGCCAGTCTGTTACGCCACATTTTGTTCCCTGTACTTATCTGACCATTGTTGACTCCTCCCTTCCCCTTTTGGTGATTCAGTTTGCTTCCCAGCATGAACTTTTTTTTTTCTCTGAACTCAGTATCTCTTTCTCTGTTCATCCTTAAACAACCATAGTTGATACAAATGTCAAAAGTAGGTGAGTGTAGGTCGCTCATTACACTTGAGACTGAGCACCACGGTAAACATCATTTTGTGGACACCAAGGACAAACACGGGGCTTGAGAGGTGAGCCAGAAACACGAAACAATGTGTCTGAATTAGTTGCCGTTTTAAATGATACCTTTTCAAATTTTCTTTTGACTCTGACCCTCCATGGACTTGCTTAAGCAGCTCTCTGGAGTGCTCTCCCAGTCTGACTAGTAATGCTGAACTTCATCTTTACCATTGTGGCTAAACTGGTTACTATGAACCTGTTGGAACATACCACCCAAAGAGTGCAATTACACTCTATTTTCAGTTGTCTATCAAGACCACCTTTAATAAGCAGCCGTTTTCTGTCAGGGTTTTAGTGTGAGGTTTTTTGTTTGTCTGTCTGTTTACAAGTGGCAGAACAGCTCTGCTTTTTCCTTTGGACACGTAGCATATTACATAAAATATTACTCTTGAGGTTCAAGATGGAGCTGGTTTTGCCACATCACAAGTATTTTGTGGTTCAAAATCAGTCTGTGGTGATCCACAGGCAGTCTGTGGGCTCTCTCTGTGGATTCAGTTTTGGAGGAAAAGGCAGGCTAGATGTGGCATCCTGACCCCGAACCCCTTTATTGCATAAGAGAGAGAACTAAGCATGTGTGCTTGGAGGGAACAGATGTGGACAGTTAATTCTGTTGCCCTGACCAAGTGATTAAGGGAATTAAACCTGGCCCATTCCATTATGCTGAGTGTCCTTACACCCACTCCTGTTTAGAAGCAAAATGCTGCTTAAAGTGAAGAGTTATTGAAAAGCAGGGCACAAAACAAACATTATCAATCAGAGATGTGACATCTAACCTCTGTGCCTAAACACACGCCTTCATGAATACAAGATTGCATTGCTGTGACCAGCTGAATTAGACTATTCAAAAAAAGAACAGTGGGAGACAGCCATTCGAGTTGTGCATTGTGATTAGATTTAATGAAAATTGCATCTATTAAAGAGGGCTAGGGTAGTAAATGCACGCAGAAAAATTACAGTGTGTTTCCTCTATAATGTTGGGATATATTTTGTTACTGGTTTTAGGGTATTGCTCTACACTTTTCTATCAAGCTTTGCCCTAGGGTGACGGTTTAGAATTTTTAATTTAACTTTGTCTGTCATGACAAATGTAGAAAACTAGACAGCTGGGAAATTGTAAAAGTCGCTTTAAAAGGGAATTATCAAGTCCCTCCACTCCAGTGGATTTAGCAAACCACATTTTACAAGAACACTATCGATTATGCTTGCAGAAGTAAGAGCGCAGTCTTTATTTGTAACATAGGGCCATGCTCATCATTACTATTTTTTTTATAATTAAAGGACCATAAAGTTCCAGAACTGCTCTCCTGTAATATTAATAGAAGATTACAGATGGGCTGCAACCTTGAACTTGAAGCTCCAGCTTCGATGTTTTGAACTTTGTCTTATGTAGCAAATAGAAAGGGAAAGGTTAACAAGAGCTTGATTGGGTTTTCAAGACCTGGAATTATATTCGTTAAACCCTAAATTCCAGTAGCTGCATAATGTATGAGGTACCCATATTTATTGGGATAGAAAATTGGCATACTTGGCCAAAAATAGATGAAAGGGAGGAAAAGGGTGAAAGTGGACAGCAAGTAAGTTCAGAAGCAGTACTTTATAAAAGAATTTTACTTCTCCCATCAGAAGAGAGAGCGCTGTGGTGCTTCTACTGTACCACACCCTTGGACATATCTTGTGCTGCCTGTAAAGAGAAGAGTTCAACTTACATAGCCACTTCAGGCAGGTAGGTGTTCAAGAAATGTGGTGGTTCAAGAGAAGCACAATGGCCTCTCCTACTTCAACTCAAAATCTGTGGGGATGCAAAACTACTGTTATGCCTTTACCCTCTCCTTCAAAGCCTCCTGACTATAGGTGAGGGCAAGAAAAGACAGATAGCTGCTATTCTCTCTGTTCCTCATACTCTCTGCTTCTCTTAAGGAAAAAATTGAGTCTAACCCTGTAACTTTCTGAAACAGTATCTGCAGCATAAAAAATAAATTGCAAAACCTCCTGCATGTTTCTGAACAAGAGCTACGAAACTAATCTTTGCTAATTGTTTCGTTCTAATATTCATCAATATCCCGAGCTACAGGAGAAGTGCTGGAACTGCCCATAGGTTGAGGAAAGCAGTGTTGGAGCCGTTAACGCCCTGAACTGTTAACTAAGTGCTGTCATTGAAACGCTGTGGAGAGAGGTGTTGGTGTTTGAATTTTGCATAAGCTGATAGCTTAGACCACTGCTCGCTAGGGAAGTATGTTCAAGTGTATTTTTCAAGTGTTGAACGTTAGGCTGCTTAATTTTATGGTCCTGTGACTGAATGTAATTAATATTTTTAAATTAATTCCAGGCAACCTACTTAGCATTCTGTATTAGTAGAAATTAATGCTGGTACCTATTTTGTTTTCTTATGCACAAAATATGTCTGTTTTTCAAAACCGAAGTAAGTCTTAAGAGAATTTTGGAACAGGAACTGTATTTCAACATTAAGAAACTTAAGAAAAGAAACCTACTACTTTTTTTTTTTTTTTCTTTCCCTTGCTTATGGTACGCTGCAGAGTATTTAATGTCAACTATATTTTTTTCCAAGACTTTGAACCATTTTGCTTCTCTTTAACTACAGCAGTGCCTGAAGCCTCAGTCTTTTGGGCATATCTTGGACCTCTCGCAATCATCATGTTAGAAAGAGATGGATTTTTTTTTGCCTTTTGCACTCTTTTGTGAGTTTTTGAACCAAAAAAAAAGTCTACACAAAATTGTAGCTTTACATGTCAGGTGCAATTGCACTCTAAGAGAGCTGGGTTCCTGATGATTCGGGGGCACGTTTGATTTGAATCTGGCTATCCTTTGTTTCTGCAAGTTTTGCAGCAGCCCATATATTCTTTCATGACCTTTCAGCCTACTGCTTGCAGAAAAACTGGCAGCGGGAAGGTTTAATTGAATTCATCAGAACAGGAAGAATGTGAAGTGAGATTAGGAAGTATAACTTTTGTTCTATTTTAACCTGTGAAACACTATGGAGCTCTTTTCCCTTCTCCTTTGGGGACTTGCAGATAATAATATTCTTGTATGCTTTCTAGCAGAGTAGAAGGACCTGGTAAGCCTGACGGTGGCCCAGTGGGCACATGCCTTCCAGTTTCAGCATTCTTCAGGAAAGTAGGCGTGTTAGTGAAGCTCTATATAAGGATTAGTGTAGAAAGATGGACAGGTTAGGAGGGTGGACTTGTGTGTGTGTGTAACTGTATTTACTGCTGATAACATGAGTTGTCATGGAAAAGGTTAAAAGTCTCTTGCGTATATCCCACGGGGTTTTGGTTTAATTACCATTTTTTTCCGATTTCCTTACAATTTCACTTTGAATTAAATGTCCAGCTGGTTTTACACAAGGAAGGGCTTTCCTAACTTCAGTTGCTGTCTTTTGTCATGCGGTTGTTGATGTGTTCTATTAATCTTGCCATCAGTGCCCTCCTGACGGTATATTGTTTGATTTGTATCCTGCAGTATGTTGGAAAGAATGATAGAAGGAAAGACAAAATGCAAAGTTACAAGAACAAGATAAAAGAAGAGCGTTCAATCAAGTGCTGCAGTAGCAAGCAGTGTTTTCGTTTTATGGCATCCTGAGTCAAACGCGAGATAGAAATTCCTGGGATACTTCTTGTCTAATAAACTAAACTATGAAACCAGTGTGGATCTATTAATCTGCTGCAAAAGAATCCTCTCTGCTGGTTATTGTTACTATACTGGGAAAAGGAAGGAAGAAAAAAAGAGAAAATGCTTCATTTTTTTTTCACTGCTGTCATCACTCATCCTAATGAGGACAAAAAAGGTTACCTCTACTAGGAGCATGATGCTTTCATGTACTCTGAAACCCACTTGCTCACTTCTTAATGAGAATAAGGTTTGGAGATACTGTGATCGTGTTAGGTTATTTCTGAAATACATCACACCAGAAATAATGGTCAGCTGCCTGTTTGGTAATACACATGAATTGTATGAAGTTGGACATGCTCTCGACATAAATTTTGGAATCCCTTATTCGGACTATTTTAGACCTTGTCAAGTGTGAGACATAAGCAGCGTCTGTGTCTTTGTGGTTGCATTTTACACAAACAGAGATGTGCAGCTGCTGAAATAATACGGAATATATATATGTATGTATATGTAAATAAATATCCAGATCAGCACTGCGGTTGGAATTTAGAACAGATCTGACAGTGCCTGTGAGCTTTCAGAGACTATTAGAAAGAGGAAATGAGTTTGCAGAAGGTATTTTTGACATATCTGACCCATAAATTTCACTTAGTGTTGTTGTTCTGAGTTTGTGTATGTACCCTGGAGATGAAGTATCATCACCATCCTGCACTTTACAGCTGGGGTGTAAAGGGGAGTCTAACATTATTAGGATGAGAAGGAGATGGTTTTGTCTTGAGATTGAAAGCTGTGAGTGAATTTAAAGATGCTTTGTTTCCCGCACCCCCCTTTTGGAGGTTAGGGTATAATGCATACCATACTTTCCTAGGCCACAAGACATAAGGCTTGTTTTTCTTCTGTACCTATTTATCACTCCATTTGCTATTACCTCTGAAACATAACAACTGAAGTTTACAGATGCACTTCTTAAAATCTACTTGAAACTGAATAGAAACAATGTGTTACCACCTCATTTGTGGTGACTTGAATAAAACAACTGAGAAAAAACATCACCTTTGGAGGTTTGTCGGTGATCATAGGGTTAGCCAGCTTTCTCAAGTACTGACTGAATATATTTAAGCACAGAATGTTTTGCCCCTCTGTCTCCATTTTGTTCAGCCAGGTTATGCGCAGAGGGAGGAATAGAACCTCTACAGCCAGCTGCCAAACCTTCTCAACACTTCTGGCGAAGAAGCAACACTTGGACTTCCAAATGCATTTTTACTTACAGTTGATTTGAGGCCGATGAGTATCTTCATGTCCGCAGGTCACACGGTAGTTCAGGGTTGCTTTTAGTATTTGTATTTTTGTTTTGTTTAATTAATCTCCTTTAGAACCTAACCTTGTGACTTTCAGTGAAGCACCATTTTGTTTCTGCTTAGTTGATAACGGATAGCTGCGGCTGTCCGTAATCAGCACGTGGGAATTTTGTTGATGTGCTTTTTGGTTACTTCAGCTGGGCAGGAGAAGAAATCAGTTTGCCTGGGAGGTGCGGGTTTACAGTGGCAATCAATTGCTTCCTCCAACGCGATGCAGTTAACGTTGATGGAGGTACTGCTTTGAGTTGATTTGTGTGGAATAGCTGTCCGTTTTCAAAAATTCATTATGGTCATTGGGCTGCTAATAAAAGTAGCTCATAGAGCAAAGTAATTTTGAATTAGAGGAACAGATGTAGGCTCATTAGTGTCAAGGAGTTCTCCATCAGGAGTTCAAGATGAGTAGTGGTTAGCCAATGGAAAGTACGACTTAAAATTCTTCTAACCCTTGCAAATACATATCTTTTGAGGGCCAAATTGACTTGTTAATTTTCAGTGCAGTTCAGGCATATCAGACTCTAAAAGCTACATGAGAGGTGGCAGGTGGAGTTAGCTGGTCCTCGAAGAGACCAGGTTAATGCTCAGTGTGCAGGTGACAAGAGGGACACATAGTCTTCCCCTCCCATCCTCCCAATTTTATTAAGAATTGGGAGGGAGATTCCTTTTCTTTATCCCTTTAATTCTCCAAACAGCCTTAAGAAGCAGCCATGGGCTTCACCCTAACTCTGCAAGTGTGGTAATCTGTGTGCTTTTGTATTGTTTTTACTTCATTTGAAGGGAGTGGAGGGATGAGTGCTTACATGGCAAGAATTGAGTTTTACAGGGCTGAAAACCTGTCCTTGCTATGGTTGCTGCTATTGAACAGATTTTTAGCCTGATTCCAGATTCCTGGCATCATGTTTTTAGTACAGTAGCCCTTCTCGTGCCTCTTGAGTCTTTTTTTTACTAGTTGTTCAGCAATTAGAAGCACGTCCTCAGTGCTGGAGCTCCCAAAATTTACCGCTCCATGATGCTGTGACCTTAGGATAAAATGTAAGTGATTACAGTACTGGGATAGTTTGTTTCAGAGGGTATTGGCTTCCTCCACCAAGTGAGTTGTGCTGTTGGTCCATGCAGAGGAAGTTAAAAGGCTATGGCATAATGCCCATAAGTATAATTTTGTATTTTTTTCCTTTCAGTCATTTAATTCTATTTAAACCAGGACATCCTCTCTGAATCACTGAATGAAGAAACAAATGAAGATTTCTAATATTATTACAGTATATTCCCTTAGGTCATAATAGAAAGATTAGTGTTACATAAAGACTTTCATCATAAAAATTCATATTCTTATGAAAAAGAGATTGTGTTAATGACATGAAGGTACTGGAAGATAGTGCTATGCAATCACATGTTACAAAAATGTAACGCTTTCTCCTTCCTATTGCATATTGTTAGTTCGCTTTCACAAAAAATATTTCCTGTATCTGATGGATAAACTCAAATAAGATATTTGATAGCTCTTAATTGGACAAAATATGCTTGAGTTTCTGTAACATAAGCATAACTGTATCTTTTCATCTGTCTTGAAAATGTGATTTAGCTGGGAGGTGAAGCATAGTTGGTTGCATTAATCAAAATTGAATCAAGTCTGTAAGCTTTGTACTAAGATTTAAGTGTAAAAAAACTTTTTTATTTTAAAGCTTGCCAAACTCAACCTCTGAATTTTCTTTCTCTGGTAGGAGCTGATAACATCACTAACACCTAAGTAGAATTGGAACAGTATTTCTTGTGGAGATTTAAGTGATAGTGATAATCTCTCTTCTTGCTAGAGAGACGGAATGCTGTAAGCTTAGGTCTGCACATAAAAATAAAAAGAATTCTTCAAATACATTGTTTGGAAAGAGTCAGGTTTTGTTTAAAATTGTTCATCTGTAAGGATTCGGTGCAGTTTTTCTACAAATAGAAAGTTATTTACGGCTATACAGGCTATAAACCAACCATAGAGAGTGACGCAGCCATGGGAGGTCTATTTGGTACTTCCTGAAGATTGAAATTATTGCAATACCCATTATTAGAAAACTGCAAAATGAAACAAGTACATAGCAAACCACATTTGGCAGGAAAAAAACAATGCTGTGCATTGCAAAGTAGATAAATGTTCAGGATAGTTGTAGATGGAGTTAATGTTCACTTTTTTTGAGGAAAAGATTATCTTTTAGCATAGAGATGTGACAAATGACATGATGATTTCCTCCCCTCCACTGAACTGGTATGTCTGTATTTCTCTCTGTGTATGTATGTGCAAATATCTTTTCTTTTTTTTTCATTATTTTTCTGGCAGAAAATATATGATTCTGTATCCACGCTTGCATCCCTATGTGGCCATCCATATGTCTTTTTCTAAGTGCTTGATGTTTTACTGCTGTGACAGCCATCTCTATTGATTTATTATCTAAAAAAGAATGCATACTATGAGCTGATGGTTTTGTAAGAAGTGTCCGTTCTTCAGTCGACTTTTATCAACACAGTGCAAATTAATTTTACATTTCAAAAAAGGCCATTTGTTGGCCCAGAATAAAACTGTCATGAGCACTGATGGTGAAAGTATCTTTGAAAAAATAAAGCAGATCTTGATTTGTTCCACCAGGCTAGTGAAAGCATTGCTCCATTTCATTCCGCTGGTCTCCAAGTCTTCCTCTCTGGCCTCTGCTTTAAGGGTATAATAAGATGGATGTTTTATAAGACAGAGACACCACATTTTATTTTTCCTTATTTTAACTTCTAGGTAGGCAGTGTGGGAAATGCTAAGGAGGAGAAATTATGGGTACACTGGAGAAATTCCTGTAATAAGATTTTCTCATGTGAGAAAGTATAAAGCCATCATCTGCCAGCCATAACAAAAATCAAGATAAAATTAACCAGTAAGAAATCGCTTTATTCTCACCTTTCTAGTAATTTCTCAGTTTTTATTCTAGACTCTTTTGGCTTATACATCATAAACTGTTAAATAAAATGAAGTATAGCATTCATGTACAGTGGTGTTATCATGTTAACTAATGTTTGGCTCGATAAATGAACTGTTGTCTACTGGAGTGTGTCAAAGATGGAGACAAATGTGTTTTGCCTGCTAGTTTGTGTACGGCGCTCCAAAGGGTGCACGTGCCCGTATTTTTAGTTCGGTATTTAATGTCTGAATTATTAAAAAAAAAAAAAAAGAAAAAAAAAGTAGGAGCAGATGAGCATTTTAAAGACATTTTTATTGAATAAACTTTCAACATACAGCCAGGTTAAAAATCTGTATTCACTTTTCCATTTTTATTAAAGCAGAGAGAACTGTGTAAACCACAGTTAGGTGCTCAGCTTACCCTTGTAAGATCCCTGCATCACACCAAAGTGCACCTGAAAAACACATGCTCTACGTTTACATGCTGAACCTGTACTGCTATTTGTAGTGTCTGTCTTGTCTGTGACATTTTATTTAGTTCTTATCCCTGCTACGCTCACCTTGGGGCTGCTGGGCAGATGGGAACAGACCCAATTTGCAAGGGCACGCAGATACAAGAGAGCAATCCTTGCAGTTCTGTTTTCTTTGTGTGTGTGGAGGCCCATCTTTTGATGAACCTGCACTTTGCAAAACAACCAAACGGCTCGGTGACGAGGAGGGCAGGCTGCAGAGTGGGTTAGCTTTGGAAAGCTGGAGGGTTTTTTTTTTTCTATGAAAAAGGCTTTTGGTGATTGACTAGCAGATCTGATGAATAAGATGGTGTCAGGGATATGCTTCTGGTCATCTAAAATCCATCTGTGTTTCATGGAGTATCAATAAGCCTTTTAAAAAAATTGTGCTGTGCAAGTACAAGCATAAGATGTAAAATTGTCAGGAATTTGACAGTCAATCCCACGTGACTTTCTTAGTCTTGATAGGACTGTCTACGTGCCACCTTCCTGGGGCATGGGCTACGGTTACTCTCTGAGGTGGCTGCTTCCAAATGCTCTGGGCTGGTGCAGTCAGAGCTAAAATTGACTGACTTGTGCTGCTGTAGATGGTGTTATCTGTGAGTGCCGGCTGCGGTCGGGGAAGCAGTGGTCTGTCAGTATGGAGCTCCTCGAGGATTAGTTTCTATTATTTCTTTGAGGAAGATGCTGTGTTGCTGTGTTCCAAAGCAACTAATACTAGATTTAGATGATTTAAAGTTAGTACTGGCTACACAATGTCATCAGTGCTTGCCCTACAGTTATTTCCTGCATTTATGGTCCCAGAAAAACGTACATTACAAATCCTAGCTGTCCACCATGAAAAAAGGGCAGATTCTGAGATAAGCTGGGTCTGGAAGTCCTTTACAGACCCTATGTACTACATGATGGACTTGTTTAGGATAATACATAAAGCTTGATTTTTCTTGCTTCCTTCCTTTTTGCAGTCTTCGTAATACTTTTCTGCATAATTTTATGCTTGTCAGTTGCATTGTGCTGTTGTATCATAAATAAAGAAATTAATATTATTCTTGGTATAAAGAGAGATGAAGTCTTAAATGGGTCATAAATCCTGTTTCAGTTTCAAGACTTCAAAGCATTTAAATTTCACCGACATACTTCTCACCCCCTTAACTCTGACTTCTTCAGTTTTGCAAAGACTGCATATAGATATATACACACGCATAGAGAGTGAGTGTACTATCATACTAAATTACTGGGATATTCTTTCACTAAATGTTGACAGCGATCCACATTAGCTGATGTTTGCATATTTGTACTTATTTTTTTGTTCTCTGTTAATTTTTCTACCAACTAAACTGAGAAGTTTCTATGTTAATGTTGCTTTATTTTACACCTTATTCAGCTTTTAATGCTTATTTTAAACAAATCCTTTCTTTGCTTAAGCAGTACTGTGACAATATATACAGAGTTATATAAATACAAAGCTAGGTAGGTTAGCTCAGTGCAGTAAGCCATGAAAATATAAGTTCCAGTTTTCTATTCCAACACACTTTCTGCAAGTTAATAAAGATAAGTAATATCATGTTGTAGTCAATAGTATCACAGGTTCACGGGCGCTGTTCGAAGTCCTGGTTGAGATGAGTAGGGGTAAACGCACTGGAAATAGGAAATACTGGAAATCAATTGAAGCCAGCTAGCAGGAAGCATTTAATATCAGATTGTAGGTGTACATCTGTGTAACCTTGCTGATGGTCATCACGTCAAAGAAAGGAGAGCTGTAGTACTAGACATTTATAAACATTTTCTTAACTGCTGTTTTTCTGAGAGCTCACCCTTGTTAACTTTAAGAGAAGGATAGACCTTTACCGTGCCAACTTGATGGTGTCACTTCCTTGCTTCTTGTGGGCACTTGTTAAAAATGTTGGCTTGGTACTGGAAGCGGTAGGTTACCATCTGAGGGCGTGTTACCCTCGGGTGTAAACTGTCATTGCTGGTTCCTGGGGCAGGTCGTGGTAGAAGGGTTTGGGGCTTGGCATGCGGGTGGTTTTAAAGTTTGGTACTTCTCCCTCTCTCCATGCTGCCAACGTTCTTTGTGCATAACCAAAACTGTAATTTGACAGCCCAGTACCATTCCCCAAAATTCTTACCAATTACTTAGTGTCATTGTATGTCCAAGACTCTTGGAACTTAATTCTTGCCACTGAAGCAAAAGGTGCCACTAGGACAGTTTTTAACACAGAAACAGATTTGCACTCTTCCTTCCTCCATTCAGATATCTTTCTGAATTAGTTTGAATAGTGCTTTCCGAGGAAAGCATAGGATTTTTAATGTTATTTCTGTGGTTAATGGAAAATAATTGTTTCATAATTAAATTTTTGTACTGCTTGATTTCAAATGCTATTTTCCTGCTATCATCCCTTAAAAGGGATGAGGTGATCTCCAAATGAAGCAAAAAATGTCATTTGACATTGATACTCGATTCACTTCACACTATTGTGAGTTTTTAATTTTTCCTTTTGTGCAAAACCAGTAATTGCTTCATTAGAGTTAGAAACAAGGTTCACCTCTACCCCGGTGATTCAGACACTGACCCCCCACCCCCATCATCACTCTCCACGCCCCATGGAAGTGTTTTTCTTAGACCTACTCGAGGCTTTAGCCTCTGTACAGGGCTCAGGCAGCAGAGCAGTGGTATCCATTTCTGAGCTTCTGCTGCATGGTTGGGTAGTTGCCATTGTCAAGAATACTGCTTTTTATTTGCAGCTGGTGAGGAAGGTCGATTTGTAATTTTTAATTTTTTTTTCCCCTTGGTTGGTCGTTCTTCACTTCCATTACAGGCAGCAACTCATGAAGGATATTTTTCTAAGATGTTACATTTTAGAGCTTCTAGAAGAACCAAGGAGGAGTGTGAAACTCGGTCAAATTTTGGAGACCTGGTGTAAAATGTTTTCTGAGTCGTAGATAACTCTGAGCTACTTGTCTTTAATGATTAACATCACACCGTATTTGCACAAATATATTGAAGTTGGCAGGGTAGAATGTTTAAAAAGTAAGTGTAGATTATTTATGATTAATAATTCTGCACTGTATGCTAATAGTAGAAGACTGTTGGCCTCTATTAATGAGGTAGCAAAGAAGCAAATGATATAAATGACCACCAAATGATTGATAAAGATGTCTATCTGAGAGCTGTGGTAACGTGGTTTTTTTCAGAATGAAGTTCTTTTCCTGATGCATTGAGATAAATGTCCAGATTTCTTTGGGATTGTAAATTTTTACCATTTTTGTTAACACAGTGTCCCAATTTCTACTCTGACAGTTTATTGTATGTGTCTGTGATTTTTTTTTTTAATTATTTATTTATTTTTCTCTGAGCTTCACTATTGTAACATGGGTTACACTGTTATAAGTTTAATTATAAATGATTGTGGAGAGATTTCAGATATTGAACAAGGAAAAAGAAGTTCTTGAAACTCCTCAAATGTAAGTTTAATTGACATGTGTTTTATATACCCCTGTCAAATTAGTACCGATGCATTAATGTGTTCACTAATGACATTAAAAAGAAAATCTATATTTGGGTATTTTACATTTCTAAAGGTTTACATTGTATTTTTTCCTACACGAACCTCGTCAAAAGTGATGAAGTTCTGCATAACGGTTCTGTTATCGTAATGCATTATGTTAAGCAATATGTATCTGTTTGTTTTAGAGGAGTCGAACTGCTGACTGTAGGTAGCTTTTCAGGCTGGAGTTGCTAGAGTACCTATGTATATGGCAGTGTACCAATGCACAGCCCTCAGCCTTGTAATTTTAGAATTCTGTGTCTTAATGGGTTCAAATAGGTAATTACATACAGCTCAGTCTGCTGCCTTCACTCATGTTGAGTTGCAGTCTACTCTAGGATTGATTATAGGGGAGGAAGGTGCAAAGCAGCATTAAGAAGGATGGCATGTTTTGGGGTCTTTGTTTAAAAAATCAACAGCACTGGGGAATGAAAACTTGTTTGTAACTATTAGTATCAATCAAGTTAATCAAATCTGTATGGCTTCATGGTATTTTTTAATTTATTTTAATGCTTATTAATGTTTTCACAGAAAACTCCCTGTGTTCTTCTCTTATAAAGCTTAAGGTGTGTACAGCTCTCTGGGAGAGGTGAAAGACAACAGCCTTAGCTCTGTCACAAAGCAGTTTGTTTTGTAGCTCGAGGGTGCGAATGGCCAAGTACTATGAGCACAATCACTACCGCTAACCTTCACCACTGCCTGCAGTTAGAGATAGGGAGCAGGACTAAATGGGCTGCTGTGTCTGCGGTTAGTTTTAAGGCGAGATGTTACTGGAGCCGTACTGCTGGAGTTTTGGCATATGCACGATCCTTTGCACGGTCAGTACCCACAGGCAACGTGTTTGATCTTTGGCTTTTCTCTGAACAACACGTTCCAGCCTTATATCGAATCTTTAGCCCAATTTAAGGTGTTTGCGATGGCGGCGTCTTCACTGGGTTTGTCCCAGCAACATAGAATGAAACACAGTGGTGAGAAAAGGAGTGAATGGAAAATGATACTAAAGGGCAGTATCTGGATGTTACTCAGCATCTGAAGCTCAGAAAAGTGAGGAGCATTTAATTTTTTTGCAGAATCTATCGCTGACTTAACCACATTCTCCTTTCTAAAGATGAAATCAAGATGTTAAAAATTGCGTCGTTGCTTCCATAGGGTTCAAAAAGGTTGGTCAGAAGGAAAAGGGGAACCTGTTTCATTTACATTGGATGTAAATTTGAAAGGCATTTTTTCTCTGTCCTAATGTCCTAAGACTTTAAGAAAAAAATGGTGTCATGAACTGTGTTAATGCATCAGCACTTGCACCATGAACTCTTCTCACTATGTCTCTGTCTGTTCAGGAGAGGACATGGGAAGAACAGCTAATGACAGATATTCCATCCATAGTTATTCCAAGTCTCTCCGTGTCTTTCTGTTCAGAAATCTTCTGTTCTAGAGACAGACACGGAGAGACTTGGAATAACTACAGATGGAACATCCAGGCATCAGTCCTGGGAAGGATATTGGGAATTTTTCCAAAGACTGATTTGCAAAGAAATAAGCAGTAGGGATGTAATTTTCAGTATGCATAGCTTTACAGAAAATTAATCCTGAGCGAGCTTAATTTCAATATTTAAAGAAGTTCAAAAGTTTGGCTGATAAAGGTGAAAGTGTAGCTCTAACAGCCCTTTTAGAAAGACAGTTCTTTGCTTTGCATGACATTCCAATTTGAAAAATAGCGCTGCCTTATATCAGCGAAGCACAAGTTAAAAGGATTAAGAACTGGCCAGCTGACAAACCTAAAAAATTAGTCATAATAATAGAGTGCAGCTCCATAGGGATCAGCACTGTGCTTGACACCGTTTAACAGTTTCGTCATGGATCTAAAGTACATGGAACTGTGATAAAATTTGCAAATGACACAAAGATTACCAAAACAGTAAATAATGAGGGCAGGGAGTAAACCAGAATTGTCTATACTGATCTTGCCCTTATTCAAACATAACGTGTTCTGATTCAGTCAGATGCTAAGCTTCACAGCCGGGAAGTAAAGGTGTATTAAGCTACTACAAAATGGAAGAATGAGAAGCTTCTGAACACAGGAACTGACAAATCAGCACTACTTTTCTGCAAACAGAAGAAAGGGCCCAAACAATCCTTATGTATGAGACAGAGAAATAGTGAGTAATGGACTGATCTGTAAATCTTAGGATCAAGTACCAAAGGAAACGGTGAATCATCCGTCTCTCTGTATCTTTACATCAAGATTAGGAGTGCTGCCATAGTCGAACATGGATTATTTGACTCAAACCAGAAGTAAGCAAATGAAATGCCACAGCACGCTGAAATTACAGGAGGTCAGGGTATATGAAGTAGGATTACCCCTTGACCTTGAACTGTATCTATACAAAGTACAAAGTTGAGTCGCAGAATTGTTTGACAGACTTCTCTGGATAAACTGTTGTTTGGTTGGTTTTTTTTTTTTATGGGAAACTGCTTGTCCCTTTAATTTGAGGTTGAAGCTCTATTTTTAGGCTCCACTAAAATGTGCTTGTTACCACATAATAAATATAGACAAATTAAATTGTCAAATTTCCTGGCACAATAACATGTTAGTCTGGATGGGGGGGGGTTGTGTTTGTTTGTTTTCTCCTTTTAAGTTTGAGGCAAAATGTGCATGCAAATTAAAAGCTTTCCAGAACGAGATATGTTTTTTTATAGTACTTTTGTGACTTGTGATAAGATGACATTTTGGCCTAAGAATGATGCTTATTTTTGACATAGGAAGGAAACTTGGCTTCCAAGACTAGGAAGTAGGCATATTTATTTCAAAATGTTTTTAAGAGCAGATTTAGAGTTGAAACCTGGACACCGGTTGTCAGGCTTATACTAATCACCTGTGAACTTATAAGCAGGGTGACACAGCACTGTGGTGTGATGTTCATGTTCTTAAAGAACTGGTTAATGTTCACAGGGACTGAAATTCTGCTGTGGCAGTACTGGAAATGTGGAGGCTCTTTCCGCTCTTCCCTAAAGTGCTGTGCAGTGGCAGATAGGCTCCACAGTCCCTGCTGTTTCAGTAGTTGATCTTTTCCTTGCACTTCCTGTGTGTCAGTCCCTGTAGGGAGCTCTCGCAGTACCTGGGGCTCAGCAGCATTGCTGAAGGACTGGCGAGTCCCCAGCAAGCGAGTCTCAACCTCAGCAGTGCTCACTGCTTTGCAGAAGTAGAAATGCTTCTGAAGAACACACAGAGAGGGGCTGCTTGCTTTCACCTCTTTTCACAGTTGCTTTTCCCAGTGTCCTTCAGGCTTATGTTCCCTCATCTTCCTCAGTACTTCCTATTATGGGGGGACAATCATGTCCCCTAACAAGAAGTTGCCAACTCAAGGGCCTTTGCTAAGAGGTTACATTTTCTCCTGTAGTCAGCAAAATATTTCAAGAATGATTCAGACTTGGATGTAGGTTAAGGAAATATTTTTTAGAAATTTTGCAGGCAGTTTGCGTGCCCGTGTCTCGTCTTTCTTTAAACTCCTAGCACTTGTGATACCATTGCATCCAGTACAAAAAGTTTTCTACCGAATTAGGAGTTCTACTTTTAGATACAAAGATAAAATGATTTCATCTCAGACGTGAAACTTTTTGTAGTCATTGAATAAAGAAAAAATAAAGCCTGTTGCGTACACCTTTCTGCATGCTTTGTTTTGTTGTGGGTGTTTTTGAAGTGTGGCCTGGATTTTTGTTTTCCAGCCCTGATGAAATTTTAATTTCCTTTTTAAGTTAAACTGCAGTGTTCTTTCAAATCACCTTCCAAAAAAAGGTTTTGTACATAGCAGCTCTTCATAGAGTATCTGTGCGTGGCAGTGGTGTTTGAGGAAGGAGAGAGTGGCAGGGTGGAAAGAGATGTATTCTATTCTAAATGTGTCAATTTCAGTCTTTGGTATAAGTAAATTTCCATTAAATGTGATTAATTGAGCTGCTGTGCAAAACAAAATGATGTCTGTGTATTGCAAGGACATTAGCAGAACGAGGATGCCCTGCTGCCGAAAACGGCAGGTGGGGTGTTGCGGAGGTCATTGCCTTAGTAGCCTTTAAGTGAGGTGTGCAGTAAGAAGACGTGCTTTGTTTTCTGTAGAATGCCTGGATGCACAAAAAAGCATTGGAAGCCGTTAGAGTGACATAACAAATACTTGAGGAGATTAGTATTACGTTCAGAAGAACAGCAAAAAAATACATTCCCCCAGGAAAATTGGAGTTGCATCACGTGAGATTGTAATGCAGCCATGAAATAGCAGAGCCAAGTAGGAATTTTCAGCTTTCATTGAATAAGGCTCTGCTGTTTTGTTTTGGTTTGGTTTTTTTTCTGAATTCAGTCTCAGGCATATGATCATTGTGCTGACTCACTTGGTAGTCGTGTGATGTGAGGAGTGTTAATATTAACCCAGACATTGTAAAAGACATTTGAGTTTCTCTTTAGAGGAAACTTGGGACATAGAAGCTGGTAACAACAAAGCACCAACTGTAGGATGAAGGTATAGAATTGGGTAGGAGAGGCTAGAAGAGTGTTCCTGTCCCTTTTGTAGGGATTAGGGCAAAAAGAGGGCAAATTTTGGAGTAGGACACTGGGAATGTTGTCTTTTGAGAAGAGGCTTTTTATGGTACTCCAGTAAAGAGCATGAAGTAAATCCTGCCAGGAGTGCGTGTGTCTAACATAGCAGCATGGAGGTGTTTGGAGTGTAGTCTGAAAAAGTCGTGAAATTCAAGCCCAAACTAGGGGTGTGAAGGTGAAGTGCACCAGAAATCTGAAAATAAAACACACAGTCTGAGTACTAAGAAAGCGGACGTTCGTTCTTTTACATGTGGAGACCACAGATGAGGAAAGCAAATGATCTTGCACAGAAGAGCTGTACTGCTGTGGCACATGTTCCAAGCTGCAGTCCTAACTGGTGAACTGTCTCTCTCTTTGGAGTTTACATAATGCTCAAAAGGCTGAGCACTGCATTTCCCTCATGACTACTTGAAATAAAGCAGAAAGAAACAAACCAGTGATTCACACCCAGTGCTGCTGTATTTACTGCTGAAAAAAATACGTGGTTGAAAGTTGAAGAGACTGTAGCTCTGTGCTGTAGCCCAGCTGCCTTCGTGTTCCTCTGTTCCCATGTTAACCGTGTAGGGAAGTTAACTTGAATCTTTGAATTACTGCTGTTGACTTCCAGTTGTAACAGGTTTGAAAATAATAAGTCATACATTTTTCCACTGATTAAAGCTTAACACACAATTAGCGTCAGTGAGAAACAATATGTAGAATTTATGGATATAGTAACTTTTTTTTTAACCTAAGGACTTCATAATGGAATAAAATGATTGCTGTGAAAGAACCGGAACTGACGTGAGGCAGTCGGATGCTTTGGAGCCAACTGAATTCTTAACCAGGCGTGCTTAGAGCCGAACTGGTTTGGTCCGAGGTGAATCTTCTCAAAACCAAAAACCCCATCATTTTAATGCAAATCATTGCAAGAATTAAGGGGAGAAGGAGAATATTCAGCTTTTACAAAATATTTTTATAAAGACTGTAAAAAATCCGGTATCTACGTGGTTCCAAGAGAGATGCGTGACAAACTTTCCAACCCCCTGCCACACCTCCCCCCTTACAGTGCTTTGGGAATGGTGTAAAATCCTCATGCGTTTGGCTATTCTGCAGATCAGGGCTGATCCAAAAATGCACAATGGTGTCTTTTACCAGCCAGCACCATTCTCTGCTAGTTTTAGGGTGTGGCTTCAGTGGGCTTTACATGGGGCTTTACCCGCTAACCTCTCTCTGCCTGAAGACTCCCACTGGTTTATTGGGATTCAGGGCATGCTTGAATGACATTGAAGGCATGAGACCCACTGTTGGAGGTACGGATTTTAAGGGCAGTGAGTTGCAAGCAAAACCAAATAATGTTTGCAGTTATAACAGTGTCATACGGTGTTAGATAACACTGCAACCTCCAGCCAAGCAGAAATGATAGGATCATATAAAAATAGGACTGGAGATGACTTTAAGAGGAACTCTGGTCCGTTTCTCGCCTGAGGACAGGATGCAGTCTCCTTAATGTCATTCTTATCAGGTATATGGCTAAGCCCTTTTTATAGACCTCCAGTGTTGGTGAATCTATGAAACCTTCACCCACCTACTACCCAAGTCATTCTCTATATAACATCTTGTAAAGTATTTTGTAATCTCAACCTTTACATTGGTATGTGCAGTTAGATTTTTTTTTTTACTGTTGCAAGCTTCATAACTACATGAATATGAATAACATTCTTAATTTCCTTTTAACTTCTGCATTATATGCAGTTAAAAGTGTGTTGTTACTTTGTCCCATCCCCTTCCTCTACCATGTCAACTCCTCTTTAGACTAAACAGTCTAGATTTTTTTTTTTTTTTGGTCTGGTTTTGTGTGGGTCGTATTTTCTCTGAGTATCCTTGTGGCACTCCCTTGGACCTTGTCTGGCTTTCCTCATTCTTGAAGAGCAATGCTGTGAACTTTGTGCAGATCTGCAACTGAGCAGAGTTGGAAGGATCATTTCATAGTCTGTTTTCTTGTTTATACAGCCCTATATAAATATAAACATAATATATATTTAGAGAGTGAGGAACAGCATGATATTGTTGATTCATGTGCAGCTTGTGATCTGCCACAGCCAACAGCTTTTTTTACTGCAGAATTACTTATTTCTCATCTCTTTGTGTGCCGTTGAATATTTTTGCATAATGGAAAAATCTTGCCCTTTTTCTCACTGTTGTGAATTCATTTTTTCAGAAACATTTTGCCCATATGTCAGTGTTTAATTTGAAACCTGTCCGGTAGTGCACTACTTTCTCATCTCTTTGCTGTTTCTAGATAAAAACACTCCAGATTTTAGTCTGTAAAATGATAGAATAATTTAGTTTGGAAGGGTCCTTGGGTTTTCATTTGGTCCAACCCTTGCTGCAGCTTCTCAGTCAGGGTTTTTAGTGCAGTAGATCCAGCACATGTCCTTACAGATCTCGACACAGTGCGTTCTTGTATTTTGACTGTGATCCCTTAGAGTATTCTGGGATGGAGTAGTCTGAAAATAGCTTTCTCCCGTTACTTCTTACTTGTCTGGCTAGACTGTGCTTCGCTAGCTTGGTCAGGTTGTCCCTTCTTTTGTCCAATAGGAGGTCAAATTGTGTGATTTTCAGAAGAAAATCTCTAGTTTCTCACTACTACTTTTCTTCAGGGTTAAAGAAAAGCTTTAGATAGTCTATGTAGGCAATAACTGGTTTATAAATGGAGGTTCTTAATTGGCTTTTCCTTGAAGCAGTATCTGGTTGGTAGCTGCACATTCTCAGGGCATGGTCTTACTATTTTGAGATGCAGACAAGCATCCTTGTAGAGCATTCAGCTGCATCCTTCACTAAGTTGGAAGAAGCCAGCTCCCTCGGAATGTCAGGCTTTGGCGTTACGAGAGGAAAGGCCATGTGGAAAAATAATGGACTGTTGGTAGTAGTTCTTGCTTTAAATACCTAGCTGCGGTGAGCTAAATGATTGGCTGAGTCAGGGCTTGTGTTAGGATTTGGTCCTGAAATTGTAGGAGACTGTGGGCCAGGATTTGATGGTGGTATTGGGCTACATAAGCAACCCCATTTAAAATTAGGATTTCCAATTTCTTAACCAAGTATTTTAGAGCTACTTAATGGATTTAACCGATGTACAGTGATGTATTTTATTATTCTTTTTTACAAAATCTTCTGTTTGCTAATCATGCACAAAGAGTTTAATGGCAAAGTTTGCTTTTTTAAATTTATTTTTTAATAAGGTGTGATTCATCTTTGCTATTTTTTAGTCTAATTAAAGATTAAAAATCTGCAGTAGAATACAGAACTGTGACATCATTCTACAACTGCATAATTTTGTAGCAGCTTAAAAACACCATTACGAGTTCCTACCCTATGAGTAAAGCATTTTGGGTGTGTATGATTATTGTGTACCGCCCCGTGGTCCTGTGTGCCGTGCTCACACTTTTCTCAGGCCAAGTTCCCTGGTAACATTGTTGCCTTGGTCTTGTATGTAAGTCCAGCGGACTTGTTGAAAAGCTTTTAAGTACCTCGGGAAGTTTTGAGTCAGATCCAAGAAGTATAATCTTTAATCATGCACATTCCTGCGTGTTTAGAGCAAATGGATGGTCTTCTTTTTTGGAAACTGGGAAAAATGTTGCCAATGGAAGGTGATAAATGCTGCTTCTGAATAACTGTGACATTACTGGGTGGCTTCACTGTGAAACGGGCATGACATATCAAGACCTTTAACAGTAATAGCTGCCGATTTAGCAAAGCTCGCTACTGATGTGTTTTGGGGCTGGGCAGGGGAATACTCAGAAGAGAAAAGGTAAGTGTTTTAGTGAACATGATTATTCCTTACAGCCTGTATCTTTCTTTGGAAAACTGTTCTGAGAAACTCAGCTGTGTGGTGTATGCAGTGCTCTACTGTCACATGGTGTCTTAAGGAGACCCTTTCTGGCTAAAACTGAAATACAAAGTCTCGCAGACGAGATAATCAGATCGGTCCTTGTGAATGAAAAGTTTGTTTTAGTGGTTGATCAGGCAAACCAGCCAGAAAATAATTTTTCTTTTCCTGTTTGTTTGTTTGTTTGTTTGTTTGTTACAGGTTACAGATAGCAGTGTTTATAATTCTGCCAGCCAGAGAGCCTTTCTACAGACATAACAAAAAGCCTTAATATTTTTAAAGCAGATTAGAAATAATCTTTTCCGTGACCTTGCCCGGGTGACCTCCTGGTTTGTTGCTTTTTAGTTGGGCACTGCATCATCAAAACGACATTTTGCTGCTTAGTATGGTGTGCGTGAAGTGGCATTGTATCTTTATCTATACTTCATCACCGGGGAGAGCAGTAAGGCAGTACAGCACACTGCACAGAGTCTGCCTGCTTTGTGTAAAACACATTCGGAGAGCAATGTCACTCAGATAATGATATGTTCAATGACACTGCAGCAGCAGGAGCAAAAGAGAAAAATACAATATGGAGGATCTTAAAAACTTTTAGTTTAATATGAATTCAATATATAATCATTTAGTATGATTCCCTTGTTTACCAAGTAATTATAGCTTTAAAATCTGCTTGGGTTAGCATTTAGCTTCTCTCCATCCAAGGGGATCATAATACTGATGGAATATGTATTAGCCTGTTCTGGAGAGCAAAAGTAATTAAAAATATATCTTTATTATTCTCGGTATGATAGTAACCTATAACAAATTTTGAAATTAACTACTCAAACAAAATATTCAAGTAATGTGATGCTCTTCCATGGATATAGAAAATGTAAAACCTGCTTAGTTTTACAAGTTTTTAATTAAATTAAAGGCTGCTAAACTGACATAAATTACAAAAGTGAAGCATGAGTGATTTAATAGTGGGGTGGGGGGAAAGTCTTGACACTAAAACTTAAACAGTTTGACAGAAGCATTCAAGTGGCCTTCAACAATGACTTGAGGATTAGAACTGTGGATATCAAGAATTAAAGGATTTTGAAGGAATAATGTTTCTGGTTTGATTATTACAAGCTACTACTGATATACTTGACCTGAAGGAAAAGCTTTTTCCTTTAGCTGTGGACCATCTAATAGCTTTTATTGTTGTTCTCATTATAAAGAGAATGTCTGTAAATGAGTGCTTGAATAGTTGCTTTTTTCTTATTTGGCTGTAGTAACATCAGGAGATAAATACAGAAAAGCAATTATTATTCTAGTACAAGCTTGGTTTTAAAGTAGGCACTCTCTAGATTTCAGTAGGTGAAGATTTATATTTTAAAATGCTGATTGCTGTAAATCATCTTCTGCAGCCTCAAAAACCATCTTTTGTAGACAAAACAGAAAATTACCTAACTGTGCTCTAACTTACAATGTAAATAGCTGAAGTGATGAGGTAGATTCACAGATATTCCATTCTTTCTAAGCTCCTATAATATAGAGAATATTGAAGTTCTTAATTGTTTTACAATAATGTTTGCACTAGGCTTTCTGAAGTTGAAGTATTTAATTAGCCCACATCTGCATATTGAGAAATACAGGCTTGCTGTAGGGAAAAAAAAAAAAAAGAAATATAAATTTTAATGAACAATTTTTAGGGGCTGGAAAAACATACGAGGTCAATATCTGGCCATTAAATCTGAAAGAGAATATGAGACTTGAGTTAGAGTTCTGAATACTTTGAGGAAGGAGAAGGTGCAGTGTTCTAGAAGTCATGATAATTGCCAAATATTTCTACAAGTTCTACAGTAGAACTCAGATTTCATGGGCTTTTGTGCTTGGCTTTTTTGTTTGGTTGGTTTTCGTTGGTTGGTTTGTTTGTCTGTGTTGTTGTGTGGTTGGTTGGTTGGTTTTTGCTTGTTTGTTTTTTCATTAAAAAAAATCACTAATAATGTTACTGTCTCTATGAAAGTGTTTTCTATAAAACAGACACCAAAATATTTCAAGGGACAATGTTTTGTTGTTTGAAGAACATACTGAGCTACTTGTATTCCAGAATCACTTTGTTCAATCCAAATGTTATGAAAATAAAATGATTATCGACAAAACATTTTAATATCTCATATTTCTGGGGATAAGTTAATTTGTAAAGCACTTGAAAGAGGGAAAAAAACAAAGAAACCAGGAAGTGATGTTGTCCAAGGCTTTCTCTCTTTATTTTTTCATCTTCTCCCAAGTATGTGCTTAAAATGTCATTGTTGATGCCTTCTTTCTGTATTTGGTCTTCCAAAAAACCCCAGCCTTCAATGTCTATATTTTCTGCTTAGTCAGGAGGGATAGATGCAAAAGAAAGAGGTTTTTACTGTAATCTAAGAGTAAAGACAATTTCAGTATAAACCAGTATTATTATCTTTATTAATTTATTTAAAGTATAGATCAGGATAAAACCAGTTTAATCTTTCTTAAGGTTAGTTTTGGCTGGTTGTTACCAAATTAATTAAACTTGTGTGTTCATTCATCAGATACTATGTTTCAAGTTCACTGTAGCCTTGTGTGGTGTCATAGTCGTGCATTTATAAAAGCTTAAGCAGGTCCCAACTGTGACAAGATATTCAGGTCAGGAAGTTTATATTGCATGTAGAAAGTTGGATGTTTGGGTTCAGCACTCTGCGTCTTGCTCTGGGCTTGAATGGCCTGATGCAAAAGTGGCTTCGGTGATGCCTTCAGGCACGGGCACATGCTGGCCATGACAATGGTCCAGTGTTAAATAAATCCAGGTATCAGTCGAACTCTGCTCCACAATGTGGAGGGCTGAGGAGATGAGGCTCTCTGAAGACACCATGAACAAATCCTTGTAGAGCAGCTGATGTCCTTTGTGGGAGCGGGATTGAGGAGATTGTTCCTGTTGAGTGCAGCCAGTATTGTACTTCTGGCAGCAGCCAGTCCACGCTCTTGAAAACAGTGTCCCAAGTGCTGTAGATTTTGAGTGGGTGCATAGTGGAGCCTTTGTGTTGCTTTCTGATTTTGGAAAGTGCTTTTTTGTTCTGTTTTTGTTTCCCATGAAGAGGGTTGTTGTTGATGCAGAGAAGTAACTTCCATGGGAATGTGCTAAGAAATAATCATTGTTTCTAGGGAGGCAGCATCTGCAAAGTATCCTTTGCTTTTTTTTTTTTTTTTTCCCTTCTTATTTTCTTTTCTTCCATGGGGGGAGGTGGCAGAGACGTGGGCATTAAATCGTTATCTTTACTGATCATGTTGTACCGAGAGGATTGCTCAACAAGTCTGTTTTTCTTATTCTGTCACTTCCCCCCTGCCTCCATCCCCCATAATGATACTCGGAGTGTAAAGGGGTTGAAATATCAACCTCGTATCTGAAGACAAATTTACATTTCACTCCAAACACCATAATTTAATGAAGGTTTTATGCTGTTGTGGGTACTTAATTATGCTAGAGGCAGAGCTGAAATTTAATATTGTTCCACATACAGGGAAGATTTACTAGTAGCTTATTTTCCAAAGTCCTCTAAAAGACTATTGCTTATGCAGTCTACTCTTGTTTTTTAAAGCAGATTGGAATAACCCAAACTTTCATAAATAAAATTTCATTTTAATTGCTTGATAAAGGTAATGTATGTCTTCATAGTTTACAGTTTTTGAGGAGGAGATGTCTGGATTAGCTGCCTCTGCTGCAGTGATCAGTGCAACATTTACAGCCCGTAGGAGCTAAACTTTGATGATCTACATGTAAACAAATGTAATCATTCAGGACATGTAATGCTGTAGATGCTCATCGTGTATATAAATCAAGATGACAATTTAAAACTTATTATAGAGCACACCTGTTGGTATCTCCAGTAACAGTTGTCTTGCACAGCAGAAACCTGCTCTTTCAATCCTAACCTACTGTTTTCCTCAAATGAGAGTACACTACTCTCAGACATCACTTTCCCAGTTTTGGGTCACAGCACCATCTAACTTTGTACAGCACTATGAGTCAGTGGGGTAGAAGATGTGGTAGATCTTGTAAGTAGGGGGTTGAGAGGTCGCTGCAATGGGAGCTTTCTGAGAGACTGAGAGCAGGGAAATTTCCAGACTATAAACAAGTGTGTGTTTATGTACAAGGACTAGGCAATCTATCTGATAACAGTGAAAAGCAGTCGGCAATTATAAAGATTAGTCTAGCAAGCCTGAGATGCATACCCTGATGGTTGCTGAATCTGAAATGTCCAGGCTCCAGAACTCTCTGAGGGAGCTGGAGCCAAAGGGGGTGCCATTGCTCTAGCACAGGCTTCGCTGCTTGGCATACATGTTTTCTCCAGATCGAGACCAGACTTTCTCTTTTTGCGGATCAGAATCAGTCTGTTCTGGCATTAAAATGGGTGTTCCACCTGGTCATTGGTCAGGTCTACCTGCTGCAGATGAGCACTGCCTACTTGCCAACCAGGTGCTGGTCATCTGAAGTCCTTTAAGCAGTTACAGGCTGGATAGTGTTGTCCCTGTATTTATTCACCTGCTCCAAAGTTCTTTTACTTCTGGCACTAACTGAAGCTGTTTTGAGGTATGTCTGCAGCCAGGGCTACCAGAATGTGTTGATATATGCTACAAAAACACAGATTAAACATATACAGGACAGCAATGTCAAAAGGTAAACTGGACACCTAATGGTAAGTGCATGTATTAGTAGGATTTATCGCTGACATAAAGGTGATGTAACTGAGAACTCAGTGAGACAAAAATGACGTGATACATGTCAGAAATTACTAATTTTATCTTAATTAAAAATAACAATTTCCACCCCGTGTTTTGAGGTACTATATGAGTTTGTTGGTTTGGGTTTTTTTGCACACATCGTCTGCTGCTGCTCTGTTAGCTGGATAGTTAGATGTCTTGATTGTTTGTATTCCTTTCTTCAACTGGACTTGAAAGAATGGAGTATTTCCACACTTCAGACTTTTTCTAATGAAGCCTTTAAAACAAAAATCTGATGCCCCTTTTTTTGGGAACAGTTTTTGTTCAAAGCTATCATCTCATTGTAATGTGTGACAGTTTCACGCCTGATAACTTTCCTAGTAGTAATTCCTTATCACCGAGAACTTAAATATGACAGTTCCTGAGTCCTAGATGTCTGGTTTCTTGTCACTGGGTAGGAGAATTAGACTGAGTGACTTCAGCTGGGGAAACATCTGCTGTAGTTAGGAGCTGATTGCTGGCTTTTGGCTAAGCTCAGCTTTAAATTACTCTGTAGTTAAAAGACTCCATTCTGTTTATTTAGAGCTGAAATCATTACCTGGGGTGCCAAGTCATAAGGCAGCTAGTTTTTTAAAAAGTGAGAAAACTTTCTAGCAATTTGATATGTTTCATTATTACTCAAACTGTTTGTATTAGGGGGATTTCTTAGTAGAAGTCATTTTTCAGCACAGAAGAACATGGGATTCAATGATTCTTAGATCACAGTGAGAATCCCCAAAGCTGGTGCAGCGAGGGAGGTGATATTTTACTTGGGATGCATACGCCCTGCTTAAAAAAACCAAACCAAACAAGACAAAAAAACAGCATCCATTTTGCATTCTACGTCTTGGGGAAGCAAGTCAGTTTTCTACTAAATATTTGGCTGTTATTCCAAAACAGAAAATACATGCTATATGTTGCAATTAAAAGAAGCCCTGTAGCAAAATGTGTTAGTCACAGACAGAGGCCAAGTGTATCATTATTCTGTAGGAGCAGCAGTCAAGATAATGAATGGCTAAGGACAGTGGACAATGGAAAGTGAAGCATGTCATGTCAATGCACTGTCAATGGAGCCTGGGCATGCTCTGCATGAGAGAGTGCAGTGAAATTGCAGGGTTGTATGTAGGTGATATGTGGAGAAAGAGCAGAAGGTTGCCTAATGGCTTGTAGTAATTTTAAGACGGATTTAATGTTTTTGCCATAATAACCAAAAGACTTAAGAAATCCGCTTTGATGTTGAATTCTTTCCTTGCTTTGAGAAAAACAGAAGTTGTTTCTGGACTTCCCGAGTGTTTTACTTCAAAATAAAAGAAATCAAAATCCAAGAGACTTAGTCTAGTATAGTTTTCCTTCCTATGAAATATATCCCTTATGTAAACAGCTTAGGTGAGGAGCATGTTATGTTGGAGTTGGGACTTGAAAACTACAACGGGATAAGTGGCCGTCTCAGAAACATTATTATGTACGTGATCGGCCTCCTAAATGCTGAGCTCGGGATTCTGACTTGGTGTTGCAGCTGTGAGCATCATCCTGAAATCCAGACTGCAGGGCCAGCATAGCACTAGTGGGAGAAGGAAAGGGCAGCACGTGTGTTGCACAGAGAGAACAAAACCGGTCAGTTTGGAAGAAAAAGAAAGGTGGTCTACAAGTGGAAGGGGGAGAGGAGCAGAAAGCTTATTTTGTAAGCTAAGATGATGTGTTTTTTGCCAACTATGCATATTACCTACAAATCTGGGAGAGTACAGAAATAGAAGGAAAAAAAATATTAATATTATGTATTTTAACAGGTCATAAAAAGGTAGCTGAAAGTGCTGAAAATGCTTATTTTAAAACTGTGATTGAATTTTTTTGTATGTTATTTTTTCAATATTTATTTATTTTTTATCAAACAACGTTGCTGGGGCAGGTAGTGGTTCGTTTGCCATTTGTCTAAAGCAGCACACTCTTCAAAACAGTAACGCATTTCTCTTGATTTCCTAACTGTTGTACAAATGTGTTGGAGCATTATTACAGTTTAAAACAGAAAGCAAAACAACTGCAAGATGTATTTTCTGTTCTGTTGAGAGTAAGCAGAAAGGAAAATAACATTAGCCATGTTTCCCTGCAGATGTTCCACTTCAATATGGAATGATAATGGTGCACAATAGGTACTTAGGAAAGTGATATTTGACAGTGCCACCTATTGCTAGAAAAGCAGAACTAAAATGAGTATTTTTTTTATGTTTATGTCTAAATTGAGCAGAAAAATGAAGGGTACTTTTTAATATTTTAATTATTTCCAGGTCATTTTAGCTATGTGGCTATGAGTTTGATGTTGTTTTTATGGTTATGTGATGGTCTACATGTTAAAGAATGGATTTATCCAACAGTAGCACCAGAGATAGCGTGGAAGGCTTCTATTCCAGAAGCCTCGCAACTATCGGTACGTGGTTGAATGCCAGTGGCTTTATTTTGACTGAACCTATGAAGCCTGCTTATCCCCCTCTTCCCCTTTTATTGATGACATTGAAGTCATGCACTAGAAGATTGATCTTAATCTTAAAACCGCTTTAGTTTCAGCGCAACAGTGAAAGTTTTTTCCTAGTGCTTGAGTTTTATGTTAAATGTGAATAGAATGAAATGATTTTAACGTGCATTCAAAAATTACAGGAAAAGTAACTGGCTAATGATCAAAATTCTTTGAAGACAAAAACTTAATGACCTGGATGCATCCTAATATCCTTTATCAGGTCTGTCAGTCAGCAAGCATGAAAGCTGATTTCTCCACCTGCCCCTTGAAGGATCATACTTGTTTTCTCATAGAAGTCTAACTCATGCTAATGAAAAGACTAATGTAAGGTTTATGGGGGCAGCCTGAAATAGATTTTAAGTTATAATTGTGGTTCTTAGCGTTACTGAGCCTTTTTACTGCCTTACTCCTGTTCTTCATCTCTACAAGAGAAACACCCTACTCTAAAAAACATACATGTATTTGGCTCATAATCTTTAAGGGAAAGAGAACATATCTTTATATATAATTAGTTTCCTCATGAAGGGTCTAGATGGTGAGAGAAGAGCAGGAAAAGATGGAACAGCTTGGGAGTAATTTGTTCTTTCTCAGGTCCAGACAGGTATCTCTCAGGAGTTAATTACTGCTTCGTGTACCTAATATTCTTTGGCTGGAGCCGTCCTCCTTCCTCAAAGATAGACAAGTCTCCGGTTATCCCTGCTGAGCTTCTGAGGAACTAGATTGCTGCAAAGCTTAAGGAAATCAAATGAAGCAGCTCTTCAGTACATGGGCATCTGTAGATTTGGAGAAGGTTTAGAAGGAGGAAAAAAAAGGATGACTTACCCATCTCCTGACTGGAGAAATGGTGTGGAAAAATCGGACTTCATCATCCTAGTTAAGTTTAGAGCTGATACCTCATTAAGCCAAATGCAAAGTCTTTTTTTTTTTTAGTTTATTTTTTAAGTTATTTTTTCCCCCTTCAAGTGAGATTGAGCTTCTTTTTTTCCTAGTTGCATCTCGGACCTGAATTTGAGGTCACTTGTATTCTTTGTTCCTTTCCCTACTGATCAAGCGTATATTTTCTCTTTGGCAAACTGTTTTAACATCATCTTTTCCCCGTATATTTGTGTTCAGCCCCCCTGTTTTTCTCATGCCAAATGCTACGACAGCCCAAAGCAGCATAAAACCTTCAGCAGCTACATTTTACAATATGGAGAAGAGGAAGGATGTAGTTGCCTAATGGTTTACTTCATGGGTGGATTTTGTATGCTCCTCCTTCTTGCATCTCCGTGCTGAATCTCTTCTGCAGTCTCTGTTCCTATACTTCTAATCTTCTGGTTTGTGCTTGTAGCTACCGGCTCTCTCGATGTTCCTAGTTTTTCTGTTTTCTTGTTCCTTCATCTGCCTGTCACCTATCCACAGAATTACAGCATCTGAGCAAAGCCGCCAAGAGTTTTGATTCCTGGTGCAAAGTTTAAACCCCCTTTTAATTTTCTCCAATGCAGATCCTGTTGATGTAAAAAGGAAAATATTTTTTCAACAATTAAATTATATGCCTTTATAGGAGCCTGTATGCGTTCTTCCAAGGAAGTTTTAAAAAGTTCTGTAAAAAATGTAGGAGCAAAGGCATCTGGAATCGTGGCCAGCAGAGGGCACTTCAGCTTGAAAATGAGAATGGTGCTGAAAGCTGTAGTTTAAACACCTTTAAATTGGCTACGTTTGGTTAAAATTGGCCCATTAAGAAGAAATATTATTTGGAGTCATTTAGGCAAGGGGCATTTTGCATTGTGATTGGTGATTTGTTGCCATTGTCTCTATGAACTGTGTATCTGTGGCCAAACACTGTTGTACCATGGAAGAATTTGGGAACCAAAACTGTATAGGGAGTGTTCATTCTCCTCAAGGTGTGACTGTACTGAAAGAAATGATACCTTTGTTGTGACCTTTTGTCATCTAAAATTGAATATAATAGTGTATGTTAAAGCCATTCTTTAAAAATGGTTTCCCCAAAGTGCGTGCTTCTGTTTTCTTTTTAGTTGTGATTTGATTTATTCTTTTAATTAAAAAGCAGCTGAAATTGGAGAACTCTGCCACCTGCTAATTGATTTTTATGAATGATGGTGTAAATGACTTAACACCAAATAGTAATCTATTTCCCCTTTCAATCCAGTGCCAATATTGTTATCTTGTAATACAGTAGTAACATATGATTATATCTGCCATTAATGCATTTAACAGTAGATGACAATTTTTATTAAGATAAGAAGGGCCTCATGCTCTTCCATTTGCCCTGGTGTAAATCAGAAGTTACAGCCATGAATTGAAAAGATTTATTCTCGTGTAAGAACTTACCGGTGTAAATTAGGAAAGTCAAGCCTGACATGTAGTGATGTACCAAATTATATTACAGGATATTTAAATTCTGTCTCCCACTGTGAACAGCAGGATACCGTTTTTATCCTTCCTGTTGAATGCAGAATCACTTTTCCATTTATAAATTGAGCCTGAACGGAGTGCTCTCGGTATTGGCTGTTCCTCTGTTACTCCACATAGAGAATATATTAAGACACCTGTTCATCCTTGTAAGGCAAACAGCAAACAAACTTAAATACTTTCCTATAAACAAATTGGTCTGTGATTAGTGGAACTAATGAAGCTTCACTGCCTGTAGATTTCTGTCCTTCATCCCTGATCCCCTCAGCAACCCTCCCACCAGAAGGATTACCAGTTTCTCTCTGCTCGTATTTACTATGATCTTCCCCTTGTCCTTTTTTCCCCTACAGTAATGCCAGTTCCTATTTTCCTCCATCCTTTGAACCTTCCTGCAATACCTTCTGCAGACTTTTCCTGCCCCTGTAACTGTAAGCAGCGCTTCTGCCTGGCCCGGGGTGACTTGAGTGCCGAGTGGCAGCTGGTCAGCTAGCAAACAGTTACTAGCTTCAGATCTCTCTTCTCAGAGGTGAGGCTGATTTGAGTCTCTTGTTTTACTATCTGACAGATTTGCTCAGAGCTCAGGGGAATTTAAGATCTTCGAGATGACCGCCCTCTGTTAAATTTTATAGAAATGGATCAACAGGGATTACAAGTGTGTCTCTATTCCCTCCTCCATATGCCAGAGATTGGTTTTTGTTAGACTAATTTCTGTCTGATTTTGCTAAACTGCTGCTCTTTCGCTCTCCCGTGTTTCACAAATCAGGTGTGATGGTTACCACCCTCGTAATGGTATTATTAAATGGATAGAATGCAAACCCAGGTCAGGAAAGGAGCGCTTAGCCCCTTACTGCTTTCGAGGGTGCCTATGCAACTTCCATTAGTAAACTCCCATCTTGCATTTGAGGACAGTATGAAGTGATTGCCTTTAAGCATACGAAAAAGAGCAAAATGAATACTGAAATCTTCAAAAAATAAAATGTAGCGGACAGCACAGTTGCAACTTGTAAATTATACTGAAATGTAAATAATAATGGAATGTATGGGGCTGACATTAACTTCTGGAGTCCTACTAGTTCCTCCTACATTCATAGTCCCTCTGGAGTTCTAGTTCACTTCCCTGCTCAAGCGGGGTCAACCGGAGCAGATTGCTCCAGATTGTCTCCAGTTGGGTTTTGAGTATCTCCACAGACGGAGACGTGACAACCCCTCTGAGCAACCTGTTCCAGTGTTTGACCACCTGCACTGGAAAGCAGCATTTAACTGGAATGTCCTGTGTCTCAGTGTGTGCCCATTGCTTCTTGTACAGTCAGGAGTCTCTTTCTCTTTTCAGCTACACTCAGTGTATGTGCGTGTGGGTGAGCTCTCCTCCGAGCAGACAGTCAGACAGAGTTCGGTAGCCACAGCTACATAAGGTACCATGCTGATCCTTTTTTTTTTTAATTCATTTTTTAAATTCTTTTTTCCATGTTGCAAATGGTCAGCCATTATGTTTATAAAGTTTTGTACTTTGTTTATCATGGTTTTTTACATCAGCAATATTTGTTTTGGATTCCTGAACACCTAGGTGCAACTCATGGTATTCTTTTAGAAACCAAGGATTTTTCAGGTGGTCAGTTGATGTTCTGTACTCTGAAATTCAGATACTAATTATGTTTTCCAGAGGTTTGCTGCCTTAAAGTTGACCTGGCCGTGTATGTATCAATATTTTAAGTTACCATTTTTGATGTGAGGGGGAATCTGTTCACACTTCTTGCCTATTATTGTGTTAAGTTAGCAAAGCCAGGAGCAATGGGTGTCCTTTTAAGCTCTACTTTTATCAGTGCCTATGTATAGATTCACTGTCTTAGCTTTTAATACTTGAAAATCCTGTCTAAGTATTTATGCTCATTTAGGTGCTCTCCAGTATTTGGTATGCAGATGCCAGTACTCTCGATTGAGGCCTTTAAGCTCCTTTGTTGCAGGGAGTCTTTTCAGCAGTTTGTAAAAATGAAGGTATGCACAGCACTTGCTGTCGATGTGTTTGATGAAAGCGGCTGCTCGGCTTGAAACTGTCCCGTTTGCTCACTGTGCTGGCAAGAGGGCTTTTTCCTTAGCCCCATAGCACCAAATCTCCCAGTGAATATAAAGTTGTTTTCTATGTGCATTACTTTTCCAAAGTTGTATTAAAAATTAAGAAAAAAAAAGTATTTTTTTAATCTCTGTAAATACATTTTTTTAAAATAAAGATTAGCCTGTAATTCTTACCTTATAAATAGACTGAGCAGAAAGTTTTGCTTAAAACCAGTGAATTCTGTGCTGGCAAAGAACGTACATGTGGCTCTTCAGGGACTAATGAGCAAATGAAATCATTTGTATTAATGGGGGAGGGACTGCTGATATGGCTACAAGTATTTACAGGTGTACATGGTTTATTGCTGTGTTTTACCAAAGGTCCTGGCTTAAGCCCTAAGCTAAGGAGTTGATGGGTGTTGCGAGAGGCAAGGACTAGAAATAATAAATTAAAGAAGAAAGTCTGTCTTTAAAATACAGTTTGTAAAAGTGACTTGGCCTCGGTTTTATGATAAATATAACCCTTACCTCAAAGGCAACTGGCAGCTTGCTTCTTCATTCTCTGAATGTTTGGTACCGCGTACTTTGAAATTATTTTGGAAGCAGCATCAAACGCGTCCGCCAGATTTTTTTTATCGTGGTTTTGTTGTTCGGGTTTTTTAATGAACTGTGAAGGCTTTCACCTTTTCTGCTTTCCTAGCTAAGAGATGATAGGACTTGAAAAAATGTAATTGTAAAATATTTTATGGTTTGGAAATACTGTATTTTTATTTACGTATTTATGTACAGCATTCTGCAAAGGTAATTAGGTACCAAAAAAAAGACACAATAAAAAGATGCATGGATTCTTCTCAACTGCTTAATGAGGCCCAATATAAATCTGAATTTCAAATCACATTAGGGTTGTCATGTGCCTGAATTTCAGATGACAATTCTGGCTTGCCACTCAGTTAGCCTTTTATTTTGTGTCAAAAATTAACCAACCATGTGGTTTTATGCCACTGTTTTATTAGAGCAGTGCTACACTTAGAAATGAGAAAATTTCATTACGCTAGTTTTTGTTAGAACACAACTTGCAGTTCCAGGGGGTAGAGAGGAAGGAAAGCAGTTTCAGGCCAGATTTTCTTCTAAATATGGATGAATATAGAAGAGTGAAAAATTCCTTCTCGTTTTCCACACTTGCTAAGAATACAGTTCAGGACCAAGTGCAGTTTACGCTCCTTAGCAGCCATGTCAAGATGCTGTGTTGCTGTCCATCCGTTTCTGTTCATGAGCGGTGATACTGAGTACAGTAGAGAATATATTCACAGGTGAAACAGTTCTGGAAAATGCATGGTGTTCGTGCCACTTTCCTTCCTAAATCAGAGTGTCTGCTATCTGTAATTGAAGAAGGAGATCTACTGAACTCAGGAAAGGACAAAAAGCAGCTGTGAAGTATGCGGGGGTGGTTTTGAATCTACTGTTTGTTGAAGGGGATGCCTATTTTTTGGTTCTGTGGCTTGATTCTCTGTCTCTACATCAGACCATCTTGTGGGTCTGAATAAAAAAATTAACACACAGAGTTTGATGCACTGACTTAATATTCTGGGATTGGATTAATTGTCTGGGGAAAGGTAAAAATACAGGTTCTTTTCTTCATTTGCCAGTGCAAAAGGCATTATCGAGATGAGCTGGTAGGTATCAAGCCAAATAAATCTTTCCTGTCTCTGTCTAGAGGTAGAGAGATGCTTAGAAGGAACAAGTAGTAGAATCTAGGTAATACTGGTTCAGATCGATGCCTCTAAGTGGATACCTGGGGACAGTAAAAGAGGCAATCATAATTGAAATGCCACTTACTCTTTCCCAGGCTTTCAGCCCTTTCGGTCCCGGGACTTCCTGAGCGGGATGTGGTCTCGGCTGCGTGGGAAATCTCAGTGGGGTTCTCCTCCGTGGATCTTTCTTGCCTTTGCTTCAATCCTTGTAAACCTGTGGCCTCCACAGAATCCTCCAGCAAATGTACATTTGCTGTATAAAGAACCACCTTTTCTAAGGGGGGGGGGGGGGGGAGAAAGGAAAATAAAAAAACCCAAACCTAAAATGTTTTGAACCAGACTACTGCTAGTTCCGTTTGATGTCCCCTGATTCTTGTATGGAAAGAGTCAGGAAGGTCGGGATAACATACCTTGCAGCTTTCTCTGTGGTGTCCTTTCCTCTGAGCAGTATGATTTTGTCAAAGGGCAATACTTTAAGTGCCTGGCACGCTGTTTGCTGTATTGCTGTTTCCAGTGCTGTTCACGGGGTGGCACGAGGAGGCCGGTGTGCCCTGTGGCTTTGGGAGGGGATGCATTCCTCCTGACTGCCTGGGCAGGGGAAGATGAAGGCTGCTGTCATCAAAGCACACTGGGATTTTGACCCGTTGATACAAGGAGCTATAAACCATGGTATTCTTTGTTGTTGTGGTCTAGCCAGTTTAGAGGAATGCATACCTGTGCAAGGTGAGGCAGACGACAGAGGCAATCTTAAACGGGCTTTCAAATGCACATGTCATCAGCAACACAGTTTAGCTGCTTGTCGTGTATAGAGAGGAGTGTGTGTGTCTTTCCCTCTGAAAAAAAATTACGTATTTATACACACACTTAAGTTTCTTAATGAGAGAGACACTCTCCTGGAGTTAGTTTATTCATTCCTTTTAAAGAGACAATGTACTGGTTATCTCGGTATGCATGTAAATAGTAACTCTTATCCAAAGACAGTGTTTGGAATTGCAGTTGCTATTGTTTATTCATAAAATACTGTTGCATTAGTTCTTAAGTTATTGGAATGTTAGGTTTTGCTTGTACTTGAAGTGGTACCTTGTGATGAAGCTGTGAATGGCTGCAGAGTTTCCTTTTTCCCACCAAAAGATTGTTTCTCGGTGCTTGGAAGCTGCTTCGGGTGCCTCTACATTAGTGGCTGGTGCAATGTAAAGAAGGAAAGACCAGGATTTTATTTGTGTGTTAACGATTCAGGGCTGCAGATCCAGCTTAGGTGTTGGGCCATCACTGTGTGCCAGCTGATGCTCCTAGCAGCACTAAGGAGTTGGTAGAGACAGGTCTTCTCTCTCCCCTGCTGATGTTCCCTTCACTTTCCGGTAGCCATAGCTCTTTTCATTCTTAGATGATTTGTCTTTGGCCTAATAGGATTATTATTCAACTCTTCTGTTCCTCCTCTGCCTCCCTGATGTTGGCAGCTTCACCTCAGTAGCTGCCTATTGCTGTTTGAATCTGGTTACCATCATGCCCATCTTTGAACTTCTGCAGTAGTTATGACAGTTAATGATATTCTGGCATTTTCAATGTAAGTTTTATTCTTTTCTCCATTTTTTTTTTCCCCTTTGTAATTGGAAGTTCAGTGCAAAGTAATGGTAAATAGTTTTACATTTATGCTTACAAGTGAAGCTCCTGATTCATCTGTTGCGGTTATTATCTCTTTGGCTGTTTGTTTACAACATTTCAGTGATTCCCTTGGACTCGGTTGAGTCAGCTCGTTGTGGTGTTTGTGTGTGCATGTCTATGCACTAACACTTGGCATCTTTTAGGAATCGCTCAGGTTTACACTGTAGTCTGTCCTCTGTGGTGACACTTGCTTAGTTGAGCTACTTACAAAGAAAATCTAAACCAAAACTAAACATCGAGAGTGATTTTCCTGTTGTTCATACCGACTGAGGCTTTACCAATTCACAGGCTGTTGTGGGCACAGCCCAGAATGTGTTCCTTGCTGGTAATCCTGAACAACACCAGAGTTTCTTTCATTGATCTTACTCAGACACATTGTTTTCTCCTTCCAACTCATTTTAATTCCTCCTGATAAACTAATGAATTCTTCACAACCGGCCTGTTCTTCACTCTCCAAATTATGGATAGATGTTTTCTGTTTACCTGACATTTTTTCAGTCTTTTACTTTGTTTTCTATGCAAACAAGAAGTATTATTAGTAGATATTAAATGCACACAGTAGTTCTTGAAAAGTTTACTGAACTTTCCTTTCAGATTTGTCTTTTTAAATTCATAGGAAAATACTTGGGTTAGTAATTTCTTCTCTAGAGTCTTTTGTGTCTTTTTATTCCAAGTCCCTCCCCTTGCTGTTTTAGGAGCTCCTGATACCCTGGAACACCTGGAACAGGACAGAGTCCTTGAATTTTGTCATCTAGGGGTTTATAACCGAGCTGAAGCACTGTTTTGTAACTAGATATAGACTGTGGATAAACCACCCAGCAGTGGTGTTAAATCTTTTTTTTTTTTTTTTTTTTTCATTTCGTGAGCATAATTCTGCTTTTTTAGAATCAGCACTCTCGATTCGTATGCTGACAGAAGCTTCCTCCTGCAGAGATGGTGCTACAGCTGTTGTTTTTTAAGCACCAACTTTTAGTGTTACTCTATTGTAGCACTTGTAATTTATTTGTGGAATCACGCTCCCCGTGTTTTGGATGGCCATACTGCTTCACTTCAGCTTACGCATTCTTTCTCCCCTCTCTTCTAGATACGTGTTTTGGTAGATATGTCACGCAGGCTGGTAAATTCTTCATTTTTAGTGCTTTCCTTTTTGTTTGGCTTAAGGTTGTTGTGTCTCTGAAGATGTGAGCCGAGTTACTTCCCTGATACATTGTGGTTTGTATTCTGCTAGGATTCAGCTGCAATTTCCAGGCTCTGCCTCTCGCAAGCGTTGCTGTTAGAATTTTGCCGTGATCTTTCTGTTACTGTCAAGGACTGCATCCCTGTTCTTGTTGACTTCAGTCAATATTCCTCTTGGAAATTTAAGCTGTTGTCTTTCACTATTACTAAAATTCATTAGGGGGGGGAAAAAAAAAAAAATTCTTTCGAAGCTCCTAGCTTAAAAGGATGGCAGTTATGAAATGGTACAGAACTTACGTATTTCAGAAATATATAATTTCTTCATGTTTTTAATTTCATTCTTTTCTTTGTTGTTGTTGTACTGCTACAGCTGTAATATACTGAAAAACTTCTGTTTATAATTTCATGGCAGTTAAAAGCTTCATTGTTGTCATTATTATTATTCATTACCCCAAATTCAGTTAATTTCCATTTACTAATCTACAGCTCTCTCTCATATCTTCTGCTGGCTAATAGGAAGGAAAAATAATATTTTTTCTTTCAGGTTTAGCCTAAAGCTCATAAACCTAATTTACATTATATATGTATCAATGTCAGGATGAGAAGAAGAGTATCTTGAAAGTTTTACTCTCTTTTGTCAAATCTTAGGTTTTGATCAATATCCCTTTCAGTAATTGGCATTATTTAATACCAAATGTATAGAAAATACAGATAGCCCCCCATTTGTTGGACTGTTTGCTATTTTATAAAGCATTACTTTACCTGAGTTTCTCGAGGATGATAATGCTGTACATCGACTATAAAGTTTGCACTGTACATTCAATTGAGTTGACATGGAAGCACTAGATTTCTTCATTGTTGAAATGCTGTGTGCCAGTTTTACTTACAAGTAGCCTCTCTGCAAGCTGCACTCTGTCCTTACTGAAACACGGGCTGTCCTATAGTAAGACTATTCAAATTGCCAAAAAAACCCCGGGGAGTGGTGGGGAGGAAAAGGACTTTATAACCAAAAGTAGCATCTTTAACTTGAATTTGTCCTGGCCTTTGGGTGAAGTTACACGATGACATCTTTTCCTCAGAACAGTTGTTTTATGCGGTATTTTGATCGGATGCTGTCCAAGAACATATTAGTCTTGTGAAGCCAAGTGTGGTATCATTTGTAAGATCACTGGTGGGCTGAAGTCAATGAAACAAAGCGTTCCGGAGGGGGATCATCTGATAAAGCAAATGGTTGCGTGTTGTCTTGCACTACAGTTTCACCTTCAGCTGTCAGCACCTGATCAGGACGCTCTTACGAGGTCATTCCCACCCTGCGCATCCCCCCCGGCCCCGTACGCTGGCGTTACCTGGTATATTCCATGGGAACGTACCGAGCCAGGTTAAAGAACTGATGGGGACTAAAACTGTGGCAGGAGGAGACAAAAGAAACGTGCACATTTTGGTGAAGTACCCAGTCAGGTTCACAGACTAACCGCGTCAGCTCTGTCCTGGCTCCTAGGAGGGGAGATAATGCAAAGCTAGGCAGCCAGCTGCTGAGGTGAGGACAGAATTGCCTCTTTTAGCTGCACACAAAGATGATGGCTGCTGCTAATGTATTCACATGGCTGCAGTGCTGGGAGGGAGGCGAGCTGCACTCTCAGTGTCCTGTGGCCTTCTGTGTGGTGATGGAAACCTGTATTAAACAGAGCGTGGCACAGCCAGTAAATGCTTTCTTGTTCCTTATTTACTGGATACCTTGATTTATAAAAATGTTTATCACTCTTAGCTTATAGCTGAAGGCACCCAGAGCATATAGCACGCAAAGTGCTGCATAATGCTAAGTGCTATGAAAATTGAGTACATGGTGTTAGTAGACACTACTTCTTTAATCTTGCTGTGCCAAAATCCCAGCCAATTAAATGGGAATAGTGGCCTCTCGGGTGCGGTGAGTGAGTTGTTAGTGCTGCGCAGCACCAGTCACACGGTGATGAGTTGTGGGGGCTGCCTAGTCTGGGGCCAGCAGTTCTAAAAATGAGCAGAAAAAAATGTTTTAATGGTTCTCAGTGGGTGCACTAAATGTTCTAGTGACTTAAAAAAAATAAATTAAAGAAATACTAATGCTGGACTACACCATAAAGTATGTGCCGACCAGGATCAAATACAATTTTTCTGTGTTATGTAGATTTTGCAGTTTCCTGGCTTTTATATGCTTGCAGCTGTGATATCCATTTTTACTGTGTGGGTAATCTATAACCTCCATCTAAGAAACACAACTCATTAATTAATCATTAACAAGGGCAAGACATGCAACAGCGTGAAGTGTGCCAGATCCTCTCTCAAAGTTTTTAAGTGTCTAGCTGCTTGTAGATACCATCTCAGTAGTAATGGCAGATTACTCTGTAAGGACCAGATCTTGCAGCATATAGTAAATTTATGGATTTTTATGCCAATTACTCTACTGGCACTCCAAGTAATTTACAACCTTTCTTTACATCTAATTAACCCTCTTTATGCTCTTATTAGGTGCACTGTTACTGTGGTTACTAGCACTGCTGGTAGTAGCTGCAGTTTAAATGGCAACATAGGCTGTGGCCTAGGTGTGTACGTATTTGTGCAAATGGGCACCCGCTGGAATTCTTAAATCTTTACATGTGCCTTAATTTCACCGATGCTGAGAAGGGTGCTGTGGAGCCAGCTGTGCCCAGCACGGGGCAGCCCCAGCCTCTCTTCACAGAGGCCCCTGCAGCACCTGGGCACTAATACCCTGTACAATTCAGAGGACTGTAACAGGCAAAATTACCCTTTTTTACTTCATTTTTAATACAAACTTAATTCTCATTTACCTTCTTCACTGATTAATTGACCATTTCATGACAGTGTTGTCATAAACTTGCAGTACGGCTGTGAAGCAAATAGATGCTCTTCCAGGTACTGGAAGGATATTCCCCTGTTCCTCCTGCCACTTGGGAAGTAATCATCTCTCATCATTAGATGCTGATAAATTAGAAGAGAGACAGAGTCGCTCAGACTCCAGAAATGCTTAGTGTCAGTGACAGGCCACTCCGTGGGATGTGCCTTTCATAGAATCACAGAATTGTCAGGGTTGGAAGGCACCTTAAAGATCATCTGGTTCCAACCCCCCTGCCACTGTCAGGGGCACCTCCCGCTAGAGCAGGTTGCTCACAGCCCCATCCAGCCTGCTCTTAACTTCCAAGAATGGGACCTCCACCACCTTTCTGGGCAACCTGTTCCAGTGTCTCACCACCCTCATGGTGAAGAAATTTTTCCTGATGTCTGACCTGAATCATCCTCTTTCTAAATTTTAATCCATTCCCTCCAGTCCTATCACTGCCTGACAGCCTAAAATGCCCCTCCCCAGCTTTCTTGTAGGGCCCCTTAAGATACTGGAAGACCACAAGAAGGTCTCCCTGGAGCCTTCTCTTCTCCAGACTGAACAACCCCAACGCTCTCAGTCTGTCCTCATATGAGAGGTGCTCCAGCCTGCTGACCACCCTCGTGGCCCTTTGCTGGACATGTTCCAGCACACCCATAATCCTCTTGTAATAGGG
>JANIJG010012118.1:64112-89423 GCA_024611175.1 Megaceryle torquata
TCCCACCCCCCAAAAAAAAAACAAACCCAAACCAAGATGCAACCACCAAAACCCTCCCCTCTTCGAGATCCCAAACTTCACTTGCATTGAAAGGAGTCGCTTGTGAAGTGAGTTTATGCAATCTCGTGGACCTTTCAAAGATACAGGACATTGTTTTGCTGAAATAGTAGTCAACAGACGTGAGGAAAGAGTCTATATTCTCAAAATATGTAGTCAGGTAGACCATCTTATTTTTAAGTATGCTCTTATCCTTACCTAAAGCAAATTATTTCCTTTTCATTGATTTTTTGATACTTTTGTTTTTGAATTGTCTTTTATTTCCAAAGCTGCAAACTCGATATCAGAACTTGATAAATAAAATATTTGCAGTCAGAAATGGAACCACAGAACCAATGTAAGTTCTGTTATTGATTTTTCTCCTGCATAACTGTTTTGGCAGCAAAGGCAGAATGCCATCCGCTGCGAGCATAAAGCTTACTTAGAGTAAATTACTCTAAATTATAAAGTAACCAATAAATCAGTATTTCTACAATGGTGTTTTCCCATTCCTCACCGCTCACCTAAAATCTGTATCCTAAATAAGAAGCAATGCATCAGAAAATTGTTTGATTTTTTTTTTTCCCCTTAATGAATACAGTAAAATGGATGCTTCCTGGAATTAGCAGCAATAGTTCAGCATGATGAAAGACAAGGATATATATTTGATTAAAATAGATTGTTGTAATATGAATGATGATTACAGAAGCAGAATGAAGACGTTCCCCGTGCTTTTTGTAAATGATACCATTTGTTTTACTAAAACTTATTTTAAGGAAGAAGAGATAACTACTCCTTTTGATTTCGAGTTTACTAGAATATTAATGGGGTTTAACCTATTTAGGTTTAGGAGTGGCTTTTAAATTTATCTGGACATAGACCCACACATTGGCCTTAGCACTGCAAAAATACTCGGTGGGAGAGAAATTTATTTAGCGGCATTTCTTAAGACCTTGGATTTGATTTGAGGAAATAAATGAAACGCTGTCATTTCTCAAGTCCTGCATGAATGGATGAGAAATTGAATCTTATTTTGCATAAATTCAGGTCTCTGTCAGATATATGGAAGATGGGAATATTTCAAGCAGAACAGTAAGTCTAGGTTGATTTACAAAAAAAAAAAAAAAAGAAGGATTACTGTATCTTAGAATATTTTTAGTGGACTCTAGATGTAAGCGTTCAGACTGAGAGGCTGTATAAAAATACAGAATTATCACTATATGTCAAGAAAGAATGTACTGGCAAAGTTAACTAGATGTTTGAAATCCGGGATTTTTGACTGATTACTACGTTGCATACAAAGTTGAGCGCTGATAAATACATGCTGATAGTATTCAACAGTTTAGAAGGATTTTCTTTCAGTTAGGTACAGATTTTGCTAACAATAATATGCATTCTGTGCCATGTGCTTGTATAATTCATATATATTTTTTATTTTTTTTTTTCATTACTTGAGTGGGATATGAGGTTCTGTATGAAAAAGGCTCTGTGGAAAAAAAAACCCAACAAACAAAACTCAACCCATACTTGAGCTTTGACCTTTGAGTTTTCTAATTAAGGGCAGGTTTTAATTTATGCCATAATTTTAATAAGAAAACTCATCTTTATGCTTCTGTGGGAATATGGGAGTGTGGGTGAAAGGGTGGGGGGAAAATGTCTTAGATACTCAGGCTGACCTAGAATGCAAGGTTGAAGGAAATATTAGGATAATCATCTACTCCTTCTGCTATCAGCCTCTTCTAGCTGAGGTTAAAATGGACAGTTCTTGACTCAAACTCTGAAATGGTGTTTTGTGGCTGGCCTGGAGAGCCAGGAGAAAAGAGTCAGAGCTCATTAGAGATGATGCTCTCTGGAATACTTCTGTGTAACCTGCTACAATCACTGAATAAGGGTATCTGACACTAAGGAGAATGCAAAATCCTTGCTGCGGTGCTCTTGGTAATCTGTCCTTTATTGATGTGTTTATCCCTTCTTTCCTGTGCTGAATACTCAGAGCTGGCAATTTTAGATTTTTTGGTGGGAAAGATTGTGAAATCTTACTGGAAACTTGGTGTGATTGCAAAAGAAATTCTCTGTGCTTGAGAATGATGTAGCCCCTCATGTTTGATGATGCGTACTAAGCCCAAGTATTTCAGAGCTACCTCATGAAACGGTTTACAGCCGTCATCCTTCTGGGAAGGAACCCTCCATTTGTGACTATTCTTACTGGAGTTCCATTCATTCCGGCCCAGGCTGGTGATTTTTCCCTTCATGAACAGCTTTTTTGGTGTGTATTTGAGAGAAAAAAACCCAAACCAAACCCCAAAAAACCAACACAACAACCAATCAAAAAACCCCAAACAAACAACAAAAAACCCCAAATCTTTAGAAGAGTGGAATCTTGTGCAAATAGCCATTTGCTTCCAGCCTTTTCCTTTGCTTTCTATTGTGCTGTTTGTGTTTATAGAAGTAGCAGGTAGAAACTGGTTTATTAAGCTTTGAATGCCTGTTATAAAGTAGACTCCAGTTCTAAATCAGTCTGAAATCAAATCACAAGTTAACTTTTAGTGAGCAAGATCTATTTGCCTGGATAGGATCTTAAAAAATAAGGTTTTAGAGCAAGAAAACAGAAGTAGAAAGAGCTAAACTGCCATCATAGTGAGAAATCAAAATGTTCAGACATTTTGGTATCGGGAAGAGCTACTGCCATCAGCACTCTGCCTGACAGCTATAGATGTTTGCCACTGAAGCTGGGACATGAATCAGTTACAATAAGCCTGAAAGCAGTCAGATGTCATTCTGGAGATGGCTGCTATTGACTGCAGGAAAGGAGATATTAGACTGAGCAAGATACCTTGCAAAAATAAATCAGTTTTGAGTAATAGGGAGTCCTCCAAGGGTGCTAATAATGCAGTAGAAAAACATGTCAGTAGGGCATTGGAGAGTGACAGGATTATGCTGCGCTGTAGCAGAGTTGCAATTCCAGTAGGTATATGAGGCAAGATGATTCATAGCACAAATAATTTTTGTTCTACACTTTTATTCTTCTTTTAAATTTGAAATTACATGCAGGGAAGGTTGTGGTTTGCTAGTTATCTTCAAGCTATTGTGTATTCTTGGTTTCACTGTGCCTTATACAAGTTTGTCATTTACATAAGCATTCCTCAGAATATTAGTACATTTGCAAGTGACCTGAAGTGGGAAACCAGTATGACTAGCCTTGTCCTACATGATCTAGTATAGAAAGATCCAACTTTCAAAATACAGGTTTCAGCAGAATAATTAAAAATTGTATTTTTAATATAAAAAACTCAATAGAACTGGATTTTTTCATTAGGTTTTTTTTTTTACCCTAGCACCTCCTCGCCTGTGTTACCGGCAGATGGGTATAACCTTGCCATTTTGAGCATGTACTGCAGAAGCAGCTTTACTTCATACAAGCCTTTACTGACCTAGCTTTTTATACCCCCTGGCAATCTGGTTTGTTCCTGTAGAACAGGAGGTTAATTACAGTAACGTGAACACGTACACTAAAACAACCTGCCTACTGATAGAGAGATTTTTCTTGTTTTACAAAATTGCCCCTTCTTATTTATTTTTTTTTAATATTAGCTTTGTAAGAACTGTAATGTGGCACATTTCATAGACAGTTGAAGCTTCCCTCACTGCTAGCAGAAATCTAGCTGCTTATGCAGATACCCACTTCTCACAATGAGCATCTGCAGCTACTCAAGACACAGAGATGCTGGTGTATGTGTCTAGGAATCTTCATTTGTTATGCAATGTTCTCCCAGAATAAATATGCAGAATATATTGCTGTAGAACAACCACAATGCAAAAAAAGAAACACACTGGTGTTTTGTTGCATGAGAGTTGGCTGTGCTGCTGGTTATAAAGCAAGTAGTTAAATCCAAGTGGAAGGAATTTTCCTTAAAAAAAAAAAAAAAAAAAACTAAATATTTGCTTTATCTTCTTTTTCTTTTTTTTTTTAGCCAATCTCCTTAGCAAAGGAACATCTGCCTCTTTTCTCTTAGTCATTACATTCAAAGAATGTAGCTGCTTCAAAAATAATGAATGCTGGTTTTATGAATTGGGTACCTATTAATTGTTGCCAAGATGTTTTAATGCGATAATAAGACATGCAACAGTTGGCTTTTTGCTTTAATTGAACTATAGCTATCTAGTTAACCTGTGCTGGTTAGGTGAGCTATCATCTATTATCTCTTCTACTGCTTTTATTGTGTGGTTTTCTGTGTGACAGAGACAAGAGTTAGCTTGACTGTTTGTGGTTTATTTAGGAGATACTCGGTATCAATGTGTGGATTGTTGTTGCACCTAATGTTTTATTCATTTGCAACTTCAAAGCTAGTCAGTGAAGAGTTTGCCTTGAAGACAGAGGACTGAATATGCATGGCCTTAAAAGTATATATTCTTTGTATGTCAACTTACAATATGAAACCGTATAATTAAGGAAGAATATGGACTTTGTTTTATAGTGATGCACTTTTGCAAATTGCTGTATATTTTTCTGTAGATTCTGATAAGTCAATTTAAAGCTGTTGTTTGGTTTCAGAAGGGCTTACTGATGTGTAATCTGTTTGTACATCCAGGAATGCATTCCTACAGCACAAGAAATTGGAACAATTAAGTGAGATTGAGAGAGACATGATTTAGGACCACAGGATCAGGACTTGACTTGGTCTCTTTAAGCCAAGAGAAACAGACATTGTTTGCAGCGTCGGGAGGGAAGGACCTTTGCTACAACCGTAGTCTTGAGTGACTGTCATTTGGAGCTAACTCCACGTGGCAAAAAAAGAAGCTTGCTTCTCAACAGTGTTAACCTACTTAGCTCATCACACATAGATTAGTAACAGTGTTGGGAGGAAAACAAAAAGTGTTCAAAATGGGTGAAACTGGAAAGGTTTAAGCTCACGTAGAGAGAAACTAGTAAGGGCTAGGAAGAGTAACAAGGGGGGTCTTAGAGAAATGTGTGCTCACTGCAAAAGGAATTTCTAGGTGTTCATGGGTCCACTGATGGATGAGGAGAAAACTTAAAGATGGACACTGGAAAAAGATGAAGGACCCAGTGCCAGTTTTGCCTTGCTCTTCACAAGCAAACTCTAATTGCAGACCTGTGCGTGCACCATGTTGGTGTGAGGAGGAGAGGTGCAGCCGGACCGATAAAAGGCTAATTTCATGCCTTCTGTAGATGATGGCCAGCCTAATCTCAGTCCCTGGGAAGATCATGATTATAGATTTGAAATCCACTTGCAAACATGTCAACCGTGAGAAGTTAATCAGTAATAGTGTGGACTTACTGGAGGGCTACTAGGGTTTTACCAATTTGATTATCTTTTACAGTGAAATGAGTAGCAATGTCAATCAGTTTACACGTTTTAGTACCAAGTTCTTTGAATGGAATTGCTCACAAATCACATGGTAGATTTTCTTTTCTTGGATGTGTCTGCAGATTATTTATCTTGTGTTTTTTCTTCTGCTTTTGGTTAGATTTTTTTTTTTTTTTGTGAGGAGTGGGCATATTCTCTTATTGCCTGTGTGCTCTGACTATAGCGTGGGCAAGCAGGAAAAAGAAAATAAAGCCTTTGACTTGCATTTTACTCCAAGGACCAGCAAAACTTTGAATTAGAGAAGAAAAAAGTAAAGATTAGTGTTATGCTACAACCTTTAATCATGTTTGTACTCTCCCTGATGCTTTCTCTCTTTTTTTTTTTTTTTTTTTTGGTCTCCCTTTAACCCTGAAAATAATAGTTCTGCATGAAACTACTTCTGGCACATGTAGGTGGCAAAAATGGTTTTGAGAAGCTTTACCAAAGAACCATCTGGAGTGTGTATGAGGGCCAAGAACACTGAGAACTTCCTCCATAGAAGAACTGATGAGCTGGGTGGAGCAGCGAGCAGTAAACTATGGCTGTAATCCTTTTAACTGGCCGGCACATCAGACAGATGGGCAGGCTGCCCAAGTGCCATATCCCTGGGAGTTTTACATAGCAGGCTGTACTCCCCTTAGGTTTTGCTTAAGCAGTACTGGAAGCCACCTGCCTTCAAGTTAAATGTGCACAGTAGTTCAAAATACAAACATTTAACCATTCCTGATTCCTCAGCAAGTGCACATTCTTTTGTATTCATTGTATGCTGGAAGTGGAGCTGGTTATCAGAGCTCCTCGGGGATGAGGTTGCTGTAGGCAGGGGGAGAAAGATGGTTTTGGGAAGGCTGAGTTTTAGTGAAGACGGGCCCCATTTTCCTGTACATCCAGTCAACCTTTGTGGGTGGGGGAGGAGGAACGGTATCTGCAGGAGGACCTCAGAAGGGAAGGCTTTCATCAGTTGTGGTCAGGGCCGGTGTGACAAAAGTGACAGCTTTACAGAAGTACCAAACCTTGGTGTATTGCCCTGGAAGCAGGGAGGCATCACCGGCTGCTGCAGTGCATGTCTGCTGCTCCATAGGCAGTCTTCTGCCTGATGCTGGCTGCTGAACTAAATGGCTGTTCCTACTAAGTGTTGAGTTTATTCCATGTGGAAAAACTGGCACATACAGGTTCTTAGGTTAGCTTCTGACTCTTCTTGTTGAATTATTGGGATCGGAGGCCTCTTCTTGGAAGCAGGAGACAGGATAAATTCTTTCCCGTTAGCTGCAAATCAGGCAGTGAGGAAATACCTTTTCTCTCGGGAGAATGCAGTCATCAGTATGGTTCCTTGCAAGGTGCCCTAGTTCCGTAGCAGTGCCTGCAAGTCGGCAACTGTAAGGTTGAAAAAGAATAATTCAGCTGGAGATGGTAAGGGCAGAAACTTCAGTTACCTGATACCTCCTCTGCTGACCATCCACCCATTTCAAATCCGAGAGGGATTTTTTTCTGTGTTGCTTCTTCCCACCTTACCAGTTGCACATTTTCTTTCATAGTCTCTGTGTGTTTAGGTTTCGTATGCAAACTGTGTGTTACTGTCCATGGGTTTGAGTACTGGCTTAGGAGGGAATGAATATATTTAGAAGTAAATTACCAATTCTTTTATCATTAAAGTGGAGTAAAAAAGTAACACTGTGTGAAAAAGAAATAGCAAACAGAATGCTTGATGAAGATAGCATTCTCAGTAGCTGTGCTTCCGCATGTTTAATGGATGCAACTCTTCAAATGCTTCCCTAGCAAATGGGTGCCTTTTCAACCTCCTCAGTAAATTACCCCTAAAGGTAATAGCTGATAATTCTGCAGCTCTTTGTGATGTCTGCCCACAAGTTATTTTTAAAGAGAGAATTCTCATGCAGAATACGTCCTTGATGCTCAAGAATGAATTCCAGTCAGTTTAATGCTAATTTGAATAAACCACATTTTTTTGTGTGTTTCAAGTTGAATTCTGATTTAGCTTGAAATTACTACAGTTGGTAATAGAGGGTTAAAATGTGTACTTGAACTGGACAGAATATTCAGCATGTGGGTTTTTCTGAGCTGTTGTCACAACTGCATGAAGAATATGTGAATGTAAGTAATTTAATCAATATTCTTGCAAGGACTATTTTATCTTTGGGTTTTCTGTGGCTTTTGGGGAAATGGGTGGATCTTTTTGGTTTATTTGGGGGGATTTTTGGTTGTTTCTTAGAAGTGCTCTAAAACCAATCTGAAGGAATTGCCTTAAGTTGAATCTAGGTTCTGTCACAATGTCAGAACAGTTTCTTTGTCTGATAAAGTGACAATGCACTTCTGCAATAAAAGAAAATATTTTAGAAAGCCAGCAATGAAGAGTAATTGTCTTCAAATGTTTGGCAGTTACCATTCTTAAGACCTCATACTTAAATTCTGAGTTGAGGGTAAATTTTCAGTGAGACGACTGCATAAATTAGAATTACAGAACCCAAAGTTAACTTGAGATACTGGATTTTGTTTTTAACCTTACAGTAATGGTCGTTCATTGCTATTACAGATCACAACCACAGACATAGCAATACACAAAGCCTTTATTATCTATTCCAGGTGTACTCCTTAAAAAAAAAAAAAAAGAAAGACTATTTTTAACAGATTTGTAACACAAACACCTTCTCCTTAGAACCTACTGTAGTGTGGAATCCACTGTGCTCCCCTGAGAAGTTTAGAATCTGTGGAAGAAATACTTTTCATCCAGCAAGGGAAATAAGGTATTTGACAACATGCATTTGTCTACAAAATGCGAAGCAATATCTGATGAAATACGCTTTGTCAATAAAATAAATTGCCAAACAAAATGTAATGCTTCCTCAAAATATGTTTAGCACACAGTGAAATAAGCTACTTCCACAAAGTGCTTTTTGTTGCTTGAATTAACTTGATTTGCTGTCTATCAGAATCTGTAGATAAAGTGAGGTTTTTGTTTGTTGGACACTGTCTATCAAGCTTATTTTATTATATATAGGTAAAATACATTTAATTTGAAGGTCAACACTTGATAGGACAACTTAAACTGGTATTGGTATAGCTGAAATAATAAACCACAGACATGCAGTGTTTGGGGGGTGGGGCTCACTTCTTTTCCTAGCTCTGCATATAGAATAACACCTCTGTAGTTTGTCATGCAGCTACTATTGCTGTGACTTAGGTGCATTTAGTTTTCCCATGGCGAATAGTTTCTGTGAATTGTTCAGTGTATTAAAGCAAAGTATGTGACTGGCTGCTTGGTGCAAATGGCACTACTTGTTCAAATTTTCATGCTTTTTTTAGTGTCCTTATTTCACTGGGACAGAATCCCAGGCCAGCCATGGTCTGCAGTCAATTAAGAGTTTGGAGTCAGCCAGGGCAGTGATCTGAGCTGGCTACAGGTGTGGCCCATCCCATAAATGTCATGCTCAGTATAAAGGGAGAAGTTTGTGGAGGACAAAGGTTTCTCCTGCTTGAGATCTCCTGAATCTGCTGCTCTTCCTGCTCCTGAGCACTGCCTTCCATTTATTGTGACTGCTGTATGTTCGCTGGGCTGAGCAGAACTCTACTTCATACTGGCATTGGTATCAGTTTTGCTGTTTCATTAACTCCATTTTCATTTCAACCCATGGGTCTCCTCCCCTTTTCCCAAAGCACCTCCTTGGCTTGGGGAGAGGTCACTGGGTGATAGAGCCACTGCTGGAGTTGGGCACCGAATACGGGCTCAACAGAGACAGGCAGTTGTATAGCTGGCATTCCTTATGTCCGTGTCCGAGCCATAGGTCTTCAGCTAAGCCTTTCTCTGGCTTCTGTGGAGCTGTACTAGATTTTGATCTGAGTAAGAATTTGCAGGATGGAAAGGGGGAATGTCTAAGCTGAGGAATTGAATTGAATTGAAGGTTTATGAATTGAAAAGTTTTGGCATTGTTCTAATTCCGTTAGAAGTAATCTCTTTCTGTTTTAATATCAATTTCTTAGTGATCTCAGACATTTGAAAAGCACTTCGTTGCGTATATGCAGAGCTACTTTAAGGCCTTATGCAGCTGTTAAGAAAGGCATAATTCTTCTTTGGGGAAAGTAACAAAAAATTGAAATCTCTGTCAAGAAATACAAGGGTCCTGTTGAGTTTTTAAATGTTAGTGTATGTTGAAGTTTTACTGCAGGTCTAGAGTTCAGCTGTGTAACATAATGTTCAGAAAAAGGCTCACAGACTTCATGGTTCTTGTTAAAATTAAAATCACATGTGAGGACTCCACATTTTCTCATAAAGCAATTAAAGTTATTTGAGACTAGCTTTGTATCAATCTAAGATGTATCAGTTGTGACGATGAGAAAATGTGCAAATTGTTCGGTTGTCATTGGGAAGTAGAGAACCAAATGCAAAAGCAAAGCGGGTCTTCAACCCCAGGGAGGTATCTCCCATGTTAGGAGGAGTGAATGTTGTCTTTACACAGAAGTTAACAAGACCATTCTTGTCATTGCTCGCTTTCCTGATTGCAAGAGTATTAGAAGAAAAAGTTTGAAGAGTGGAAAGTCTGTAGGTTGGCAAAAGAAATTGTCTACTCAAAAGTTAGGTTTGCTTATAGTCTTTGGAATGAGAATGGAATTACTTAATATATTGAACGAAAAGTTGCTGTCTGTTAAAAGCGTTTGGCTAAACAAATTAACGCGAAGGTTTTTCATCTTATGGAAACAAAAGATATAGGGTGCTGCAAGCGGAAAGCACCTCACAGGTCCAGTTTCTACATCTTCTGCACAAATAATTTCCCAGTTGTTTGAGGAAAAACTGCATGGGTAGAAATCTGTTAATTTTTTTATCACGTGTAACAAAGTAGAAATTGCTGGTGTTGTAGAATGTTATTTCATGTACAATAAACTAGAAGCTCTGTAACTATAAAATGTATGTGTGTGTAGAGGTGGTCAAATTGGAGTATTAACGTTGTCTGAACGTAGCGTAGTGTTACAGGAAGTGCATACCTCCTTCCTTTTGCCTTCACACCGCTATACTTTCATTGTTAACCTTATTTGAATGAAGTGTGTCTACCTGAATGCAATGATGAATGTGATACTTGTTCAGATATTTTTATCTTAATTTGGAGGATGTTTTTCTCTTGTCCCCTTTGCTGCCATTTTTCTGAGCTAACACAATAATCATGCATTATAAAATGTACATTAGCTTGGAGCATCAGAAAGATTTAACAGAAAGCCCACTTGGCAAGAAGGAGACTAATCTATATGTGACGTATAGGAGCTGTTTTTCTTTGAACAACTTCATTGCTGAAATGAGAGATGAGCCCAAGCACCTGAGAATAACTTGGGTACTTGGGTAAATGTCAGAGCTGTTGCATTTTTCTCTATTTTAATGTAAATCAGGATTGCTTCCTCTTTCCTCTTGTGATTTAATGCAGTAAATCTTTATAGGAGCTGTCTGAAGATTAATAGCTGTTGTAGAAGAAACTATGTAATAGATCTTTAAATTATGTTTTTGAATTATGTATTATTTCATATTTTATTACATAATTGTATATAGCACAAGTAGTGAAATAACAATTAAAAAAGACAGTTGGGTTTTGAATAGGTAGCTACTGAACATCAGTCTGTTCTTTTTTTTGCTTCAGCTTGTTTTAGTGCACCAGGAATTGCAGAGGTGGAGTGTAAAAGTGGCCTATTTATTATGGTCTCTCTTCATTGCGTACGTTCTTGGTTGGTCCTGTCATGTTGCTGCTTTCATTGAAGATACTTCTTTAGACATAGGTGAAATATCTATCTCTATTACTGCCCGTGTCTCTGTGGACTCGGAAGACAAACTTCTTACAATTGCCTTTATACAACCTGATGCTGCATTTTCACATTTACATCTTGCCATGAATCTGAATCCGGGTTATTCGTCTAGAATTTTATGCTCCTAGAAAGGAAGGGTCCCCGGGGGAGACAGTCATACATATTCTTTCTAGCTCATTTCTATTTAGGGGAGGTAGGCGAAGGAAGGAAGGTGCTGAAGGACTGAAAATCAAACGTGCAAAGTTAAAAGAATTAGAGCTACTTCATTGACAGAGCAATGACCCCATTGTGGATGTAGGGAAATACTGCTGGAAGAATGAGGACCATCTGCAGGTGTGAATGTGAGAAATAAGAAGGTAGCTTAAAAATGAGAAACTAATGATTAATATGCAGATGTTACTTCTACTACATAAAAAAACCCCACCCCTTTTACTACTGGTTGCAGATGGGAAGAAATTAAATGTACAAGGAATAGCTGTCTTTCTAAGTTGCTGGAAAATGTTCTTTCTGTGAACTATAACAGCAGAAATACGTCAAGTTAGCTTCTGCATCTCTTTACTTAGGTGAAGTGCTAAACCTTCATGCTGACGTAGAATCGCAACCGTTTGACTGCCTTTGGAAAATCCTTATTAAAAAAATGTGCTGACTCCTGCTCATGAAGGCACTAGAAGTACATGTGCATGTCATAGTTACACTCACTCCTTTTTACTCTACTGAGTGTACAGTCTGCATTTGGTTTTGAAAAAAAAAAAGGTTATTCCAGAAAGCTACTTTGTAAACAGTTGGATGAGAATTATGCTTCCTGCTTAATGTATTTTACCGTTTCAATAGCGTAATTCATATTGTTCTATGTGAGCTTGGAAGATGAAGGTACTAGCAGAGAATAGGACTGAAAAATTGCTCTTGAGGCATTTTTAGCTTCTGTGTACAATAGCAAGGCTTCCGAAAAGGTGTTTTCTGCATCTCTGTCAACTTAGCCTAAATTTGGAAGTTTTTCACCATGTCCACTGACTTTGATTAAAGGCTAAGAAATCTCACAGACAACTAATTTCCTGCAAGGTGACAGAGAACTTTCAAATGTTTGCATTATGGGGAGCTCTCGGGGAAAAATGCCTCAGCTCTAGAAAAATGTCCATCAGCGAATGTACCGTGTGATTTTGTTGAGAAATGAACAATGCAAGGTTTCATTATCAGAGGTTTAAAAATCCATACAGGTTTCTTTTTATAGTTTACGCATCTTACTGCTAGGAACTGCAATAGGAAAAATCTTTTTTTTTTTTTTAAATGACTATGCTGAGTTTTCATGGAAAAATTAATACTGGTAAAATTAAGCGAAAATGTGTACAGACCTGATAAAATTTGGTGAGATTGCAGTGTAACTGTAGATAATTCTATACCCAGTCTCTGAGGCAGTTTCTTGTAGGCTGTGCCATATTTTTGCACTTAGATGAAGAAATAAAGTACCAAATTCTTTTCTGGTTCACTGACGTGGATTAGAGACAAACAGTATTTGTGTTTAATTCGTTTTAAGGAAGCCTAGTAATTTGAAGCCAATAATGAACGATATGTCAATCCCACTGTTCATAGTATGTAGAAAGTGCTGGAATGTTGTATATTTACCATTTAAGCACTAGTCGTTTCACGAAGAGAAAGGAAGCGTGTTTGCTGATTTGGATAGATTCAGAAAGTGGCATTGCATACAGAAAAATGAATGCGCTTCAGGAGCAAAATGCCCTGCATTGATTTTTTTTTTTTTATAATACATTTCTGTAATCTTTAAATGGTGAATATTAAAGCAGATTTATACACACTGCTTTAGTGGTTTTACCAGCTGGGTGAGGTGATATAAACCAATTTATTGGTGTTTGTCCGATGTGGTTCTGTCTTGGTGTGCTGTCTCAAGGCTTTCCCTGTCAGTTGATTCCCTCTAGCAACAGTTTCTTACACTTAGGTTATTTTCTTCGAAGGAAATGAACCAGCCTGTTTCTGAGGGATAACTAGCTATATCTGCTGTTGATAATCGATAACAACTCCATGAATTGTACTATTAAAAATTGCTGGTCCTGAGTCTCACTGCTGAAAGAGCAAAAAGTGCAGAAACCACTCTTGTTGTCCTGTTTCAGTTGAAATGCACTGCTGCCGTTCCTTTGCAGCTCAGGTTTTGCACTTCCTCTTGTACTCATCAATGTGTCTCCTTAAAAGACTGTCTAGGATGTGGTAAGCCAGTAATGCAGCTGAGATTCAGATGAGCCCTTGAGCGATGGACTTAGACATCCATCTTTGCCTCGTATTTCTTTTGTGCGTGAACATTTGATTAAATTTGCATAAATCAATTTTAAGGGTAAAGATATTCCCGTGATTTCCTCACCCCACCTTTGCATATGGGAATCGTTGGAATTAAATATTATTTTATTCGTGTTAATAGATTTGTAATTTAAGATGTTGGCTTAAATATCTGTCTCTTGCCATTTATTGCAGTGACAGAGATTAACTGACGGGAAAAGAATGAGAGTTGAACTTTGCCAGTTCCTAGCAAAGCATGCAACTGTTTTGTGGAGAGAAAGTAACTTGGATTTTTCTGGTATACTGTAGAAAAGCCAGGGTGGTTGAGCAGGTGAAGGTGTTTCTTGGAGCTGCAACTTAGATATTAATAATTTTCAATTATTATTTTCAATTATTAATTAATAACTGGGGATTTTATTACTATAAGAGTAATTACATTTCTAGATGGACTTGTATCAAAGTTTGCAGTTACCTTTGAAGGCTCGTCTTCAAAGACTTAGATAGGATCCTGCAAGCATTTTGTCCTTGAAAGATACTGTGTACATATTTCTATCTGGATTTTAGGGCATTTTTCATTACCTTAAGTGCCAGAGTCACTTCTGTCAGTTAAACAATTCTGTCAGTGTTAGTTTTGAGTAGCGTTTCTCAGTGCTTTATTACATTGCTTCTTCCTAAAGCCTTTAGTCAGTGCTCTTCATCTGAGTTTTGCACTGTGATTGTTTTGCATCTTCTTCAGATGGGAACTGTGTTGACGTGGACAAGCTGCTTTGGCAGTACAGGCCCGTGTGTGCTCCACAGCAGTGAGCAAATAATTGCATGGTGTCGAAAGTGCCTTAAACTGTACATTTTGGTGTGAACTTAGAATTTTCTTCTTTACTGGGACATTTTTGGTCACAAAACTTAGCAGGGACCAGTGGTCCTCCAGGTGATGAAGCTTAGGGTTTGGTTTGCTGCTCTGTTTGAACGGACTTCCAGTGTCCGTTGTGGACTCAGGAATTACACGCCATCAAGCTGGCACGGTGGTAATGTATGCCTTTGGAAAGTTCTCTCTGTGTTGTACGTGTTGCACTTCAGTTGCTGCAGCTCTTAAAGTTTGTTCTGTGGCGTACTTACACGGCTGCTGTTTTCTTTCACTTCGGTGCCATGGTGTGTAGGAAGGGGGTCTGGAGAGCTGTGCCTCATAACGTCATGTATGTCAATTCCTCTGACTTCCTTTATTTCTCAACATAAATTCTCAGAGTTTATTTGGAACTGTCCAAGCCAGGAATTACAGACAACACAACTGAGCTTGAAAATGAAACTTATTCTGTCAGTCACGTGGCTCTGACGTCACCGCAGCAAAATTATACAATACTTTTTTTTAATATGCTAGTGCTGAAATTCTGAGGCAATTGGATTTCTTGCTTTTTTAAGGAATATCCTTAATGTGAAGTGGATGGTTAAAAGTTGAGAAAATGTTACATATTTGGGGAAATCAAATGATCGTTGATATAGAGCTGGGAGGATTCAGTTCTTGGGTAGGGCAGCTGCAGTCTTAATCTGTAACATGACATGAAGAATCATTTAGAAAGCAAAGTCACAGTAAATATTCATTGAATTAGTTTTGCAGAGCAACAAAATACAGGGAAAAACATTGACATTTAAAAACATGATTTTAAATTAAGCTCTAAATGAGAGTTGCAGTATTGGTAAGTTTAACAAAAGCAACCACCTAAGGAGGATTCAAAAAGCAATGTGTACAATTTGCCTAAACAAACTAGCTTTATGCAAACATTTGTTTTGACAAATTATTTGAAGTGAGCGTTATGAATGCTTTTTTTTTTTTGAACTGAGTAATATGCAAGCTTTCATTGAGGTGTTAATGTATCCCCTGGAAAAAGGACACACAAATCTCCTTGCAGTGTTTGATTATATGAATATAGTTGCAGAAAGAGTAAAACATAAACCTAAGTCGGGGAGCTTACAAGAAAAATTCAACAACCAGAAAACAAACGGATTAACAGAAGAAAAGAACTTGAATAGATAGGAATGGAAACAATTAATTTGGCTAACATGAGGTTGCTTATTCTATTAGTTTTATATTAATATGAGATTAGTGCACGAGCTTGCTTATTTTTTTTACAAGAAATTTGACCGGACGGAGTTTCATTGACCTTATGTCCTGATTCATTGGCAGCTGTATTCCTTTCAGTGTGAAAATGTACGATCAGTCTGATGTAAGCCTGCAGTTAAGTTCTTAAGAAAGCATATTGTCAAACTAAGCCAGACATTTTAGTGGTTCTTTTTTAAAATACAGGGACAACTTAGCACACGGTACCAGTTTATTCTTAAGGCAGTGCAACTTTGATTTTTATCTTCCTAGCCTGAATGTTTCAGTGCAGAGTGTACAGCGGTTTTCTGTTCTATGTGCAAAAGCTATTAAAAGTTTGCTCAGGATTTATGATAAATTTAGAGTAAAGTCCTGCCTAATTCGTATACGTAAATAAGACCAGATTTCATCCCTGATGTCAAAATCTAGCTTCTCTGTTTCACAAAGGAGGAAGGATTTCTTCAACTGCAAATGTTGTTACATTTTAACTTAAAAGTTCTCATGAGATTGTTCTGCTTCCAAGGAGGGGAAAAAGCTGTCAGGTGTTGCAGTAATTCAGTGTTATTATTAAAGGAGGAATTTATTTATTTTGTTAGGGAAGTGTAGTATTTTTGTTTGTTTGTTTCTGTAAAGCAGATGCAGTTTGTATTTCTTAAATGTTGTGTCATAATTAACCTATCAAAACATACAAAGGTTATAAATATGTAACAACATTTGAAGTTCTGGTCCTTACAGTTTTGGTCTTTATCCTTTTTTTCTTTTTTCAATATATATATAAACCTTGTCAGCTTTTGTTATGTGTAGGGAGAGTCTAAATGTGTTTCCTATGTAGTCCAATGGATGATATGTTCAGGTGAAATATCTCAGTTTTCATCCCTGATTTGAAAAGAAATTTTGCCAACTCAAACCGGGTTTCTTATAATATGGAAAATTAAGTTCATGGCTGCAGATGACAAATAACCAAGACATTTGTGGACACAACTGAAATACAGCCATAGTAAAAAGGTGCTGTGAAATAACAGGTGCCCTGTGTAACAGAAGGCAAGGTACCTTGAGCTCCTGAAAGCAGGAGATACATGAAATAGTTATTGACATGAATGAGTAATTGATTAGGTAATAATTATCCTAATTTAAACCTGACAATAAAATTGATCGTTGATGTTGTTAAATATCCTCTAATGAGGCAGAAAGGGGAAAAAAAATGCTAGAGTTGCGTGAGTATGGTATGAGAGTTGCTTTGATAAACAAATGCAATATGGAATGACTAGGAAACAATAAGAGATGATAAAAGGTACAATTTTCTAGTTGTTTTTCAGACTATAAGCATTATGTCTAGCATGTACAATGGAGGAAAATGAGGGAAATTACTGAAGCTAGGAAAACATAGCATTATCCTTTGTGTGCAGTGAGTTTGTATGTGCCCTACATTGTTATTACATCCTAATTATTTCCAATGAGCTTTATAAAAGCATTATGTCATTTCTACATTTCTTGGGAAGTTTAAGCATCTGCGTTCTGTGAATTTTTTGTTGTGTTTTTGTTCTGTGTTTTTGTTTTTCTCACATCAGATATGTGGGATTTGCAAATAATTAATAGATTTAACACATGTAACAATGTCAGTGTGTAATTTCCACTTCTGGGTAAGTCCTTGCAGAGATCCCACAGTGCATGTGGAAGAGGGAGTAAGGAAAAAAAAACCAACCCAACAAACTAAATTCACATACAGTTTTCCTACACTTGTGATATTCTTCATGTACTTTTAAAATAACTAATAGAAGGCAGGTTGGTCTCTTCCCTGCTGGGTTGTCTTTCTGCACATGGGGACAGCCTACTCCTGTGCCTTGAAGATTTACTTCTTGAGGAATGTCCAGCCTTCCTGCACTCCTATGCTCTTCAGCACTGCCTCCCAAGGGATTCTGTCAATGAGACTCTGGAGCAGGCAGAACTCTCCCCTCCAGACGTCCAGTGTAGCAGTTCTGCTGACCTCACCTTTTTACTCCTCCAAGAATCATTTCATGATTGGTGTGCCCAATATAGTCTCCAAACATTGCATCACCCACAAGTCCTTCTCTGTTGCAGACAAGAGGTGAGGTGGGACGCCTTCCCAAGTTGGGTCCCTGTTTGACACAGCAAGTGTGTCAGGAAGTTATCTTCCACACACTCCAGGAGCCTCTTGGGCTGTTCCCTCATCTGCTGGAAATACAAACCAGCAGCATCTGGTAAGCTCAAGTCCACTGTGAGAACAAGGGCCAGTGACTGTGAGACTTCTCCCAGCTGCTTATAGAATATTTAGTCTGCCTCTTTGTTCTGGTTGGGCAGTCTACAATAGACTCCCAGCATGGTGTCTGCCTTGTTGGCCCTTCCCCCTGATTCTTACACGTGAACACTCAATCCTGTTGTCACCATCATTAATCCTAGACAGTCCAAACTCCCCCTAATGTGCAGGGCCACTCTCCACCACCCCTCCTTACTTGTTTATCCCTTCTGAAGGTTTCTAGCCTTCCACTGCAGCACTCCAGTTGTGTGAGTCATCCCACCATGTTTCCCTGATGGCAGCTACATCAGAGTTTTCCTGCTGCACTATGGCAGGGAAGAGCAATTTATTCCTGTGGTTGGACCACTATGGGGGTGGGTTTTGGTATTGCTTCTTTAACTGAGTCATGGAAGTGCCTAGAGAAGGGTATTGTAAATTGAATTGCCCTTACTTGAGTAGTAAACCATGGATGTGAATTTTAGCAAAAATAGTCGTGCAGGAGAAAAAGAGGATGTTCTTAGATGAATGAAGCAACTGGAGCGATGAAACACATGCTTCAATATGCACATTACTGGCAATTATATGAATGAGGGAAAAAATATGGTGATGTATCAGTTACTTCCGTCAGCTCTTAGTCTGAAATGATTTTCTTTTATCAATGCATTTTTTTCAAAGATAATGACATCTCTTGAACCAATCAGTTCCTATTGCTAGTAGCACTTAGCTCCTGTTAGCACTCAGTGGAACCATCAGATCAAGTGAATTAATCTGTGACATGCACAGTAAAGAACATCAGCATTTATCATCTGTAAGGTCATCCCTCACAGCAGTGTTCTCAAAGCAGCAGTGCCTTCTCATAGCAGGACTTCTCACTATATAAGTGACCTTGATGGCCCATATGTTCTTTCTTTATTTGTTTTGGATGTATAGCTTTCAGAGCACATAATGACGTGGATTGTACAGAAGTGGCACTGAAACATATTACGGTAGTGATGACATAGCAAAACAGACTGCTAAGAATAGCTGGGAGGACAGGGCTTGTGGTTTGTTTTTACACTTGGAATGGAGCATCCCGTCCGAACGTGAAATTTTGGAACTGGAAGTCAGAAAACTAATGCTATAGATAAAATGACATATCTCCCAAAGCTGCACTTCTGAACTTTAGACTGACTCCTTCCAAGTTTGACAAAAAATGAATGACCTAAAGCTAGATAAATTCTACCAGGCTATAGGACAGATGATCCTATAAGCTTGAGTGAAGGCTGGCATTATTTTTCCCTTTGCTGCAAAATGGAAAATATATCGGAGATTTCCTGGACAGTCTCTCTTCTTCCTATGGATTTTGGTTGAGTGGATCTTTGAAGGCATCCTTCCTATGGCAGACGTCTCAGGCATGTGGCAGTGCGGTGTCTGAGGTCCTGATTGCCCAAGGTCAGCATCCTGTAGCCTGCAGGCGTGCACAGTAGGTTCAGAACCTGCAGAAAGAGGCGTGAAGACTGAGAGCAAGTCTAAGGTGTTGGAAGTGTGTGTATGAACGGTTTAAAAAAGAGTATTTGGCTTAAAAAAAGAGTATTAGGATTGTGCTACATTCTATATGTGCAGCATATATTTCTTTTTGATGACTCTGCGGTAGAAAGGCTCCTTATCCACAGGATCTCTGGAATGAAGCCTGTTTTCCTGGATTACAAGTTCTCACTGGATTCCCCCTCCCCCCCCCCTTTTTTTTTCCTCTTGTGGTTGGAGCACTTATAAAGTCTCCTTCTCAAAGGAAATGCCTGATTTTTCTTAACCAGAGAAGAAGAATCCAGTGTAATGTGCTTATCAACATAGGAAAATCTGTGACTAGAAAATGTTCAGTACCGTTTGTGTTTAGTGGTCTGCCTCTCTTAACGATTTCCTTTAAGGAAAAAATAAGAAAAAGGTCGCTGTGTGGGTGTCCATAAGTTTCAAAGACAGAAATCAAACTACACTGTAATTTATTTATTTAGCCCTCCTTCCTTAAACAGCAAAAGTTTCATTGGTATAGTTGCTCTTATATGAAAGAGGAATGCAGTCTGCAGCTGTTACAGGACACCCTTGGGTTTCATTGATTAATGCGTATTTGTGAATATAGGTGAGACTCGCAGAGCTGATAACTCCCTTGACCAGTAATGGTATCTGACATGATTGTTTTTATAGGAATACCTATCTATATAATGCTTTAATTATGTTTTGGGTCAAGGTCTGTCAGTAAAGTGATTTGCCACTCTAATGTCAAATATTTGAATACTAGTTCAGTACCTTCTAAGTAGATAATGTTCAAGTAGCAGACTTGTAATCAAGCTGAATTGAACAAATTATCAAAATCAAATGTCATTAAGTCACTCCATCAAGAGACACAATTTGGTTTGGAAAAAAAAAAAAAAACCTGGGCCAATTTTTATGGTATAACCTTTAAACAACACATTACATTTGTATGTGCTTTGTTTAATTCCTGTGGCTGAGTAAAGTGTATTGATGATATTTATTTTTTTATTATTTCTTACTTTTTTTTTCTTTTTTTTTAAGACTATCTCTGACACTCTTTAAGTTTTTGTCAGGGCTCTTAACACATCGATGGTAGTTTGACTGCTGCCTTTTCCAGGCCTGTGGTTTTACCCCCGGTTGTGCACAGAGATGAGAAATAATATAAAAGAAATGAATCTTTCATTTGTAATTATCTTTGGCTCTCATATTTCAGAGACGTATGAAACACTATGGGCTTTGGTTTAGCTGTAGCCTGAGTTTAACAACGTATTCCAGTAGGTGCTTTAAACCTGATGGAGGTGCCTGTATTTTGCAAAACCCTGAAACGTGGTCTTTTAAGTTGATTTTCAGCAGGGCATTACTCTGTTGATGAGTTAATTGTTGTTCATAAGCTGACTAGAGTCTGATATCAAGGCTGTCGGTAACTACAGGTGAAACACCTTGAAGCCTTGCGTTGAGGCACTTACATCCAAGTCCTTCATTGGCTGAAATGTGAACCATGCAGGTATTTTAGTAAAACTGAAAGTAACTTAGTTTCTTGTTTATGAGCTTCTTATGCCTTTATTATATGTAATTATGGACTTTCTTCGGTAGGACAGATAGATTGGAGTGCGCTCCCTGCCATGACATTGAGGGACATTCATTCTGTGTATAATGTTTTTCAGGTTGGCAGTTGTTCATTCCTCATGTGCTACAGTAAAGGAAATAATCTTAAATTGTGTGAATTGGTTTTAAAGTTAAGTATTTTGGAGGTTTGTTTCAGTCAAGATATTTGATACTTTTTTATTTTTCCTAAGCTGTCCTACTAGGCTTAAAGTGGCAGAGAATGAAAGCACTTAAATATCACTCCTGTATGCATAGGAGGATTTGCTTGGCCCGAGTGTAGGGTTCTAGGCCAAAGGGCCAACAGCAGTTTAAAGGAAACTCTTATACACTTATGTGTATAAGGGAAGGTCACAAGCTTTTTAAAAATACATTTTGGGGTATAAATTATGTTCTGGTTATGAGCTGGACATTTCAACCACATGATCCATGTCTTGAGTGATGCCAAAATCACTCGGCCCGAGCTGAAGAGAAGGAGCGAGGGAAATTGTGCCTGAAGAAGTCTGTGTTCTTCTATCCACCAAACCCTGTCTTGATGGGCAGTTGCTCCCATGGACTGTTCTCTTTCCCTCTACCAGGCTTGCCTACTCGGCTGAGTATTCCTTCTTGAGGAGCCCTAGAGATAGATGTAGTAGATTATGCTCAGCCTTTTGCAGTCAGGTCTTAGATGTCACTGAGTATGACACATCCATATTCAGTCTGTACCTGCTGTTGAATCCAGCCACATAATGAATCTTGTAGTTCATTAGTGGGTACCGGGAACAGCTATGAATGAATGTATTGTTCAGGGCTGTTGTTTAAATACCGTACTGTTGGCATACAGAATAATTCTTGTGACTTCATCGTTGTGTTTGTGATTTTACTTTGATATGACTAGGTTCGTTTGTCTACAGCCATCTCCTCAAGCATGCAAAGCATATGTTTGACCACATGAACCTCAGTCTCTCATACATACATTTTTTAAACTAGGTTAGTGTTAGCCTTTTAGTAATCCTTAATTTTTTTGGATGAAAATATGCTTCTATCTTACAGGAAGATGCTTGTTTCCCGGTCTTCTCCCTGTTAAGGAGTAACAACATCTAGTGATACCTGTCTCCTTGTATCTATTTATAGAGGTAAAACCAGCAGCTCTAGGGGACTGGTCAAATAGAAAGAATGGTTAAAGAAAGGAAAAAAACCATCTAGGGAGCAGGCTTGAATTAAGCAGTAGCTGCTGATTTTTTATTTTTTTTTTAAGGGTTTGATGAGCAGAATCTGATTTTTGACCTTTCTCCGCTGAGGAAGGCAAACAGAAATCCTCGTGATGCAAGAGTCGAGTAGTGTTGACACCAATACTAAAAACTGTCTGAAAAACTGACTCCCTTGCTGTCATCAAGAAACTGGTTAGTGAGTGAAGTGAGCAAAATCTTCATCATTTCTGTTCAATTTTACAAACTGGCCAATCCATGTATCTTGCTGAACGTACGTAAAAGTGCGTTGAAACAAATGCACTTGCCCAGAAAGGTTCAAGAAGGAAGTAAAGAAGACTGTAGGAAATGAAATAGCTTCTCTATTTTATGTGCATATCTGCACATAAAAGAATTCACTCTCACCCTACTCATCAGGCATTTGCACCGTTTACACGGTGAATTACTAAGCAAAATGACATGTAGTCCTGTATTTGGAGTGGTGGGGTTTTTTGGGGTTTTTTTGATGAAATCATGCTGTTACCCTACAGAAAGATGCAAGTTTCCCAGTTTCCAATGCTGGACGTGCATGGTCATGGACTCCCAGGAATCCACGAGTGCCAGATTTCGAACTCTGTTCTCTGAAAGCAGAACAGATAATCTGCTGTGCTGTTTTTCAGGAGAAGCATATGCACAGCATGAAAACCAGAATGCTCTATCACGGCCAGGGAAGCACAGAGTCTTTGCTGACCATATGGCCCTCTTGGGACCTGACTGGTTACCTTTTGATTATGTATACTGCTACACTGCTTGTCGTGCTGTAAATTAACCTACCTTTTCTGAAACTCTTCCAACTATATTTGTTCCTAGATGGGAGAAGAATTCTGATAAGGTTATGTATTTTGTAGTGCCTGCTTCCTTCCATGATTCTGAGCTTGTTGGCACTTCTCTAAAAGAAGGATCAAGTAGAAGCCCTCAGGCACATCCTGCCAAGCCTTTAATGCTGCTGTCTGTCACAATCTGAAGAGCATACTGACATCCCTTTACAGTGGGCCATGAAGAGGATCCCACACCTCCTTTCTCCCGGTGATAGTCATTCTCCTATAGAGACATGCTTCCTCCTGGCAACAGGGGCTCCTGCTAGCATAAAAAGTTTACCTGGGGCAGTTGCTCTGAATATCTGTGGTTGTTTGAACGTGACTTTTGAAGCTTCTTTTACCTCATGACTCAACAACCAAAGAACATCTCTGTTATCCTGAGAGAAAGGGAAAGGTTCTTAGCCTGGCATTTAGCTTGAGCCCAAAGCCAGTCAGTCTATAGGTTCTTCTGCTGGGTATTTTTATGAATAAACCTTTTGTTGCATCACTGCCAATCTTCAAAGACTGTTGAGAGACTGTCAGGTTGCCACTTTTTTGCCTGCAGACAGAATGTTGTGGGGTAGTAAGCTACCTGCCATAATCGCTCTCCAAGGGCCGCTACTGTCATTTGCTGTAATAAAACACAGTATAGGAGCCTGTGACCCAAAACTACAGCAAGTCTGGATGGCAAGATGGGGCAAGGTCATTCAAGTTTATTCAAGTTTGCATTGAAGACCATGTAGTCTGGGTTGGGTGATACCTTGTGCCTCAGTTTCTATATTAAGTATATTGAGGCAAATCTCTCACTTGAATGAAAGAAGTTTTTAACATAGGACTGTAGATTGCAGACTGGTCTGAATTAATCTCTGCTTCTTAAAATACAAAGCTCAACCAAAAAAAATCCAAATGGTATTGGGTATTTAGTTTCTGCGTTGCCAGTCTTCCTTTATGATTCTCTCTCTTACTTGCTTCCCTGTAAGGTGCTGCCTGAAATCAGCTTGCCATTCTTGCTTGTCTCCCTGGGCCATTGGTGTCCCATGAATGCCACAGCACTTTGCTGGTTCCTGGGATGTGGTGGGGCGGAATGAGCCTCTCTGGCTCAGCCAGCTGTTCTTGCTCTCCCTGCCATTTGCACACTTGTCAAACCTGAACTAGACAACTGTCTCTTGAAATCTACAGCCGTGCACTGGATAGACTGCTGTGTTTGTCAGAGCTTGTAGAGCAACGTTGCACATCTGAAGAAAAATGAATGTTATTTTTAAAGCGCTAAGAACTGGGAGATGCCCAATCTCTAAAGCACCACTCGCTCAGGATGTCCTTATCCTTTTTTCTTGACTCAAGCTGTTGCTGTGTTAAAGGTACATTTTCTCTTTCCAACCTTCCATCCTTTCCTGTGTGAATTCGAAGACGACCTAAGTTAAGGTAATGTTGATTGCTCATGCTCTAGGAAAACAGATTTTAATCCTGAGGATAGTATTTTTCTCTAAATTCCATTTGCATAAACCAACTTAGCCTCTCCAAGTGTTTTAATGAGATGGGATTGTTTTGGTTTTCAGTTTTGGTTGATTTGTTGTTGTTGTTGTTTTGGTTTGGTTTTTTGAACTGTAACAACCAATGAAGGAATAACCTCTATGGCCTAAGTGGAAATACAGTTATACTTGCTGTGGTGACATTGGTTGGAGAAGTGTAAATATTGCTTACCTAATAAAAATTGGCAGCCCTTCCGTTGCTGTATTTTAAGTCTGGTTTACTTTGAGTCAAACTGAAAAATAAAATTGAGGTATTTTCCTACAAATATCCACACACATCCAGATTTTTTACAAATATGAAGGTGAAACGTAACTGAATTTCATTGGCCTCACATTGAAATGTTGTTGTTTGGTTGGTTTGGGGTTTTTTTATCTTTGAAAGGGAGGGTTTGGTCCATTTTTTCTAATTAAATTGCTTGAAAGTAAAAACAAAACAAAAATGCTTTAAAGGATTAGGTTTCTGGGAAGAGGTAACATCTTATCCGGAAGGGTCAACTTCTTGCTTGTATTCAAATAAACTGGTTTTCTAAAGGACCTGAGCTTTCTCATTAAGAATTAAATGAGAATTAAATTTATTTCAGCAGTTACCACTCTGTTGTGTCTAAGATTCTCTCATTTTATTAAAGAAATACCTGTGTATTTGAAAGTTTGTCGTGCTTGCTTACTTTGCATGTGCAGTCACCTAATTTTCGTAGTAACGACTGTAGATAGAAATGTCCAAGAGAATTTTCTTTTTTCTTTCTCAACCATTACAATCAAATCTACTTAAGTTAATATTTGTGTAGCGTGCATTTTCTCATACCTACTAAAATTAGGTTTTTGGAGGGAAA